>JAVJIF010009488.1:0-152331 GCA_038442645.1 Agave tequilana
AACACTTATGCTTCATGAGGCATAAATACCCAGCTTAATCAGAGGATACATCTTTTTTTTTTCTTTCAAACTTATCTAATTATCTTTTGCATAAATACTAAGGCTTGCTTAGGCCAAAGCACCTAGCTAATCAATAATTAGACTTATTATATTTTTTTCTTTTTTTTATATTTCTTTTTATAAGGCATAAGAGTCTTAGTTTTTAAACCCTAAATGTGTAAGTGTATTTTGTGTGCATATTTCATCAAGGCAAAGATCAAGACTAAATTACTTTGACAAATTATCTTCCTAACCTAAAAATCAAACAAATAATCTTATTTTGATCAAGTATAAGAAATCCTAATTTAGATTTTCCTATTCCTTAAAATTAACTTAATTTCTTACAAAAAATATGTCAAAATATTATTTCTTTTCAAAAAGTTTTTAATAAAAAGAAAACCTAAGTTATGTTAGACCCTCCCCCACACCTATCTCATGCATTGTCCTCAATGTATGAATTAATGCATAGATGCATGAAAAAGAAAAGGGAAGGAGAATGTTACCTTAAGGTGGTGGTTCCGGTGGTGGTCTGATTGGTCCACGATTCTGCTTAATAATCAACAGTAAAAGTAAAGGAATTGAAAGAGACGTGGGGTTTGAAAGATCTGCGACTTTTGCCGCGATTCTGCGACAATTCAGAGGGATCCTGGTCTCTGCTTTCGAGAGCAGAGGCCCAGGTCCACTTATATGTCACTGCAATGCAAAGTTTCTTGATTCTGTAACCTGTAACCTGCAACAGAGAAGAAGATTCGTTTAGTTCTTCACTTTAAAGAAAATCCGTTGCTCTCCCCGGCAACGGCGCCAAAAATTTGATTAGGAAAGGAAAGTGTGAAGTTATTACACAAGTATTCAATGAAAGAAGAAAGGTTTAGAGTTAACCTCGGTGCTTTGTCACTTCACAATGTATTTGAGATGGTTAATATATCCTTTCCAATCTTCGTTATAGCATGGCTATACCGAGTCGATTCTCAGGGAGAGCTAGCGATGGAAGCGTTACGGTTCGTTATAAAGATAGAAAACGAAGATTCTTCTTTGTATTTACACAAATGCAAGAAGCATGAAAAAGAAAGTGAAAGAATTGGTGGATTTGTGGTCTGATTGGTCCACGAAACGCAGCCCAATCGACTTTTCGTGAGATTCGGAGGAACCCACCAGAAATTTCACTAATATAACCCATTAAAATGATGAATCCATAAAGGATTTTTATTAAGTACTTGACCCCATCTAATTTCCAAATTCCATAACTGATTTCAGAGTCAAATTTGTCAACCACCTCGTCCCAAAATGGAGTATGAAATGATAGAACAGTTGACTTGGACTCAGGAAGTACAGGAACTAATAACGACTCAGGAAGGTGACTTAAGTCAAGTAAAGGTTCAGGAGTCGAGACTGGTTCAAGAAGTGTGTCCAAGTCAAGAAGTTGAAACTCAAGTCCACATTGATTTTCCAACAATGGAATGTGACTTAATATTGGTGATTCATGTTCAGGAATGATAGGTGGGGGAATCAAAACTGACTCTAACGTATTACTCAAGTTTGGTAATAAAACAGGAGTCAAGATTGATTCAGAAAAGTTGAACTGGATCACAGATTTGAGAATCTAGGTCACATATCTCATTGAGTTCAATATCAAAAAATGGAGAACTTGCCAATTATCAATGGGACTTTCAAGAGTGTAAAATTGGTCAAGTTCAATATGATCATCAAAAATGGGTGATGCAATTTCATAATGAATTGGTACAGGATCCAATGTTGACTCCGGGAAAAGATTGAAGTCAGGTGAAGATACCGGAGTCATTATTGAATCAGGAAGAAGAATTGAATCACTAAGTTGGGATTCAAGATCATATTCATTCTCAAGTTCTATTTCAGGAAAAGGATAACTTGCCAAACTATCAATAGTCTTTTCAAAATTTGGAGTTTGGGCAAGTTCAAATGATTGTTCTGAAATGGAACCTTGATTTTCAAAACAACCTGACTCATCGGCTCTAACAGGATGGTTAGTGACATCAGAACTGGTCAAACGGTGGGAACGTAGAGATTGGACCATCATATCTATGTCACGATTACGAGCACTTTGAGCCTGAGTCATGGCTTCAAGCATCTTTTCATAGTTGATAGGCTCATTGTTTTGATGAAAAGATGAAGTATTGTCTTGGAATTGGTGGTGAAATTGTGAGTCCATCAGATTCTGGGAATTGTGTTTGGACTCACGCATACTCATTTTCAAAATTGATAGTTTTCTATTTTGGACTGGTGGAACTGAGTATGACTTTTGAAAGTATTGTGGACAAGGTGGAGAAGGAGGACAAGTTGGTTGAAAATTATGCTCGGGGGAGGTGAATCCCCACTGACTCTGTGAAGAGTTGAAATCATTCTGGAAATTATAGTCATACGATGGGGGCATGGGTTATATTCATTCGGATAAGACCAATCCGGCACACTAGGTTGGTTAAAGTTATGATATGCCGGGTTGGTAATATCCGAAAAAGAATTCGAAGTGTAATATGGATTATTATTAAAGTTGGAAAAATTATTATTATAAGCCATATCACACAATAGAATACAAACAAAGAAAAACAAACAAATTAGCAAACAAATAAAAGGAAAAAAATCTAACTAAGTTAGGGTAGACCTATGACCTAGACGACTCCTAACTGATTAGACTGTCCACGGGAGGTTCAATGCAGACCTTGACCACAAGCTAATCAGCCAGGTCAGGGCAAGGTTGGTGGGAGGTTTTCCGTCAAAGACGTTCCTTAATTAAATAACCACCAACCTTCGGGCTTTCGGCCCTTAATCCCTTTCCTAGACACTGATTTGGCAAGAGTCAAATTCCAACACCTTTCCCCCTTAGGATAATCTCCTAATTGAGTCCGAGATGTCCCTAGGGCCAACCTCTACTCATTTTTAGTTAGGCTTGGGTTAGTGAGTGCTTAGAATCTGATTTTTGGGCTAAGGAAGGGTGATTAGATCCCCACCTTATCTTGTTAATGGGTGGTGCCCTTAAAATCAATTTGTACAAGTGTACAAGATAAATAAGATTCACTCAAAGTGATATAAATCAACCAAGAAGTGAGTCCTATGCTAAATGCAATGCTTACGTACCTTGCTCCAGCATTCTTCAACAGTAAAAATAAATGAATTGAAAAGATACGTGCCTAAAATGCAAACGTCTAATCAATTTTTTATCTTTTCAACAAATATTTTACTGTTGATTATTAGCAGGCTTATGTGATGGCATATAAGAAAAAGTAAAGTTGCAGAAAACTACAATTGCAAAGCAAGCAGCCCTGCAAAAAGAACGTTAGTAATCCACTCCTTTTTGCCGCGGATCCGCGGCTTTGGCCGCAAAACGCGGCAAAGCAGAGGGCACTGGTCTCTGCTTTCTAGAGCAGAGGCCCAAGGCCACTTATATGTTACTGCAACTTTAATTTCCTGTTTTTCTTGCCCTTAACCTGCAACAGAGAAGAAAATTCGTTTAGTTCTAAAAAATTTTCAAAAAAATCAGATTTCAATAAAAACGTTACCCTCCCCGGCAACGGCGCCAAATTTGATTGAAGCTTAAACCTGCACACAAAATACAGAATTTCAGATTTAGAATGAAGATGTGCAAGTGCTCAATTCTTACCTCTATAGCAAGTGGCTATGCGGGTCGTGATCCACAGGGAGGGTTTTGCGATAGAAGAGTTTACGTTTCTTTATTGAAATCCTTATGAAAACAAAACGAAGATTCTTCTTTGGTTAAAGTTAAGAAAATGAAAAAGAGTTAATAGTTAAAGTTAAGAAGAAAGTGGTAGAATGGAAAGTGAAAAAAATCAGAAAACGATGAAAGCGATTATGTACAAATGAGTTGGGAAAGAAAGATTTAGAAGAGGTAGTGTTGGTGATTTAATTTACAGAAATAAAAGGAAAGAAATAAAAGTAAATACTTACCTTCTTTTAAGTAAAAGCTTACCTTGAGTCTTTGCCACGATGTTACCTTGAATTGGAGGCAATCAGCGCATAGCCCATAAGAGTCAATTTTTGGTCTCTCCACAATACATCATCAAGATACTCAAGCATGAAATGATACAGAGAGACTTACAGTTCCATCGTCATGAGCTATCGGTGGCACTCGCAAAAGCAAGGCTCTTTCGATGCTTTAGACTCACTTGGAAGACAGTTGTACCGAAAAGAAAAGTGGAGTAGAAAAGAAGAAGAAGAAGAAAACTAAAAAGAAGTACATACGAAGAAAGAACATCGATTCGATTTCATAACGATCAAAGAAAAGAAATAAACCTTACACCATTGTCACTTTTAGCTCAAGCTTCATTCTTATTCTTCGATGAAAGTCGATCTCCTCTGAATTACATAAATAAAAACTAAAATTACATGAACAAGAAAAACAAAAACCTAAACTAAGAAATGAAAAACTAGTCTAAATCCTAACTCTGCATGGTCGTCCATTTTCAGCTCCAAGAATGGCCTTTTATAGGCAAAACCTAACCATCAAGATCCCAGGGAGATCGGGGGAGCAAACGCTCCCCCTAACTCCCCAACTTTGCCGCGGAAACACGGCTTGGGCCGCGTTTCCGCGGCCAGGGTGTGACCAGGTGGCCACACCCTGTTGGTGGGTCGCCCTGGTTTCGCTTCCTGCTTTTATCTTTAGTTGGTTTGTCAGTTTGAGTCCCGTATTGTGACGAAATGGCCTTGGATTCTTGGCTTTAACCGATCGATTCTGAGAGGATTCTTCTCAACCGGTTCTCAACCTCTTGATTTTGCCCTGATTCAGTGAGCTCAAATTAATTCTGATTTAACTCAGAATTTTGGTGGGCTTTGGGCTCGTTTCTCTCATCTCCTTAAAGATTGGGCCTGCAAATAAATTAAACAATTAATTAGGACAATGCAGGCTTTTATTCTATAATAAGTATGAAAATATGATACTAAATATGCAACATTAGTGACCAATCAACTGCAGATTTCAGAATTAGAGGAGATACGGAATGAAGCTTATGAGAATGCACGAATCACCAAGAGCAGGACCAAACTTTTTCATGACCAAATCATAACCCGGAAAACCTTTGCACCGGGAGATAAGGTTCTGCTGTACAACTCTAGGCTTCATATTTTCGTGGGGAAGCTGAAAACTCGTTGGTCAGGACCATTCATTGTGCGCACTGTTTTCTCACACGGTGCTGTGCTTATTGCAGACCCTAAAAATAACACGGAATTTAAAGTGAATGGGAAAAGACTGAAGCCCTACTTGACCACTGAGCCGATGATCCAGATGATAGTGTGCTGACTCTTTTTGCCCCGTCATACACCTAACCCCAACAAACAACCAAAAAAAAAAAAAATTGTTTACCCCGTGTATATTCTTTCGCCTATTCGCACTCGGCCGCCCGAGTCCACGAAGACGGTAACATCATTCTTTCCCCCTATTTATTGCATTTGCATTTCAATCTGCATTCATTGAGGACAATGCATTAGATAGGTGTGGGGGGGGGGGGTGCTAACACTTTTTCTTTTTCTTTTTCTTCTCTCTACCTTCTTTCCAAAAAAAAAAAATCAGATTGAAAAGAAATTTCATACTCTTTATAAAAATATCAAAAGACTGTAGGAATTACAGGAACCTTAGTAATAAATCTTTATTTTTGCCTAAGTAAACAAGAAAGAATGGTTTGACTAAAAAGATAGGAGGGATAAGGAAAACAACTCATACATTTTATTTAGCCTTAGTAGAATATGCATAACCCACACACATGCTTGGGATTTAGAGACACAACTCTGAAAAAAAAAAGCTGGATAATTGTGCCTCAAGAAGCATGATTACTCACGCCAGAAAAAAAATACAATAATGTATAAATAAATCTTGATTTCGTGGCCTACTCTACTTGCATATCTGACCTGAAGGGTGTTTTTCCACCTGGTGCCCTAAGACCATCTGGTTTGAGAGTCATCGGTTTGATATGTGTTACATAAGTGACGTAGAAAGCCTAATGGACACAAGAATAATAAGTAAATATTAATAATATTAAATGATATTCAGAGTTGAGTTGAAAAATCTCAAGCACATCACACTTACACATTATGCATATCTATCTAAAGCAAAATAAAAAAATGAGTTAGAAGTACAAGATCCTTCCTAAATTTAAAGAAAAACCATAGTTTCTTCTTTTATGAAGGCTAAAGTATAAGAGGACTTATGAGGGTTAACCTAATTCTTACATCATTCGGTCATTTTACTTAGATGATTGAAAGTTCTTTTTCATGACAAAAAAATCCTAACAACTAACTTCTTTACTTACTGGATTTTGTGGGTGCAATCCGCTGAAAACCCTCAGGAGACAACACTCCTCCTCTAGGGGAAACCTAGAGGTTTAAAGGCTTATTGCACATGCTCAGTGCAATCGCGTCACCTGCGAAAGTGGTATAATAATTTTTTTATTTTTGTTTTGCTCGGACGAGCAAAAAGATAAGCGTGGGGGTGTGATTAGTCTCTAATTTTCCATAATTTTCATCACATTCTCATATTTATTTCATGTAAAATTCTACTAATAAAACCTTGCTTGCTTGATCCTAGGTCCATGGTGGGCAAATGAAGAAGAAGATCTAAATCACCATTTATTTGGTGATTAAAAGGCCTAAAAGATAGTCATTGACTTAAGAGGCTGGTTTCGTCAAAACCAGAGATACAAAACCAGAAACCGGGAATCCAGCCGACAGGGGACAACCAGGCGGCGCGAAGCAGGCGGCGCTGCGCGCGCCGCCAAAGTACTGTCGCGGAAACGCGGCATATGCCGCGTTTCCGCGGCCATGTGGGCGCGCGGCGCGCCACATTTTGGGCCAGGGTTTGTCCCCTGGCCCCCCTCATCCCTGATGCCTATAAAAGCCCTCCTGGGTTCTTCAGTTGGAGAGGATCCAGAGAGCAAAGTTGTGTAGTTTGATTTTCTTTGTAGTTGTTGTTGTTGTTCTTCTAGTTCTAGTTTTAGGTCTTAGCCATTAAAGTGAAAGAGAGAGAGAGAGAGTGTGTGTAAAGAGTTGTATTTGAAGGGTGACAAGATAATACAAGTACTACTTCTCTTCCTTATTTCCATTTACTTGTCTTTGCATTTGCTTTTACTTCATTGTTGTAGTGTAAACTTGTTGTTCTTTACTTCTTCCCTTTATTTGTTTCTTGTTGTAGTGTAACTCTTTTCTTTTCCACTTATTTTCCTTTTTTGTTTCTTTTCTTTTTATGGCTAACTAACTTTCTCATTAGCATGGCTAACTAACTACTAACCTACTAATTTCTAACACTTGTTTGATAACCCGCATGAGTCAATAGTGCCAAACAAGCCTTGTGCAAATGAGAGCTATGGCATCTTAAGACGAGGGTTCTAACTCTAATTTACCTACAAGTATCTACTTTCTTATATTTCATGCTTAATGAGTTTTGATGATCTATGAGTTGTGTACTTTACTTGTTATTGTAAGTTAGAGACATTTCCTTTTAACTTTGCCGATACCAATAGTGCACTCGAGTCTTCCCTTATTCTCGCCTTCTATCGGATCTTGATAAGGGAATGTCCGAGTTTTTGCCGTGTAAGGCTAAGTTTTAGGAAGAACTTTCACTCGATTTTCACGTGATTAGTTCAAATGCACAAGGGTTGTGTTTGCCTATGATCCATCGTGATGCTATCTTCAAAAAGTTAGAAATTAGTGGGAGCACTTAGTAGAAAAGTTAGCCATGCATTTTTACAACTAAAGAACCCACTTTTTACAAACCACCAAAACATTTTCCATCGATTCTTAAAAATAACTTGTCTTCACTTTTTCAATTCTTTATTTGGAAACAAAAACTTTCTTTCTTTTTGAACTTTGAAAGCCGCATCAAGCTTTATCGCTCTCCCTCCTTGTTGATATGACCCGTATAGCCACTTCGCTACTATGGAAGAATTGCAAAAGCAGTAACATCAACCCACACTTCCTTCTCTTATTTTAGTACTTGCCTTTTGCCGATCAGAGTTCATTTACCCTATCGATTTCATAGTTCTGGAGACACAACCTGTGTCCAACTCCAATCATAGGGCTCAAACTCCTGTTATTCTAGGGTGACCATTCCTTGCTACTGCCAATGCCATCATCAATTGTAGGAACGGGTCCATGAGGTTAACCTTTGGGGACATGACTAGAGAAGTCAATGTCTTCAATCTAGGAAAACAACCCCGTGATATTGAGGACCAAACATTTGAAGTCAACCTAATTGAGAACTTAACAAGTGAACATAGGGAAGAATTGGAATTAGAAACTGAGTGTGACTTCGGGTTAGAGTCTGACGACTTTAATCTTGATCAGGTTGTAGATTCTGATGTGAATTAGGCTTCGAACCCTATTTCACCAATAATGGAGCCAACAAATTTGATTAGTCCTTCCAGTGAGCCTTCCTCTTCCTTAGAATTGAAAGCCTTACCTGCGCATCTCAAGTACGTCTATCTAGGCGAACAAGAGACCTTTCCTGTCATCATTGCCTCCCATTAAATGACGGGGAAGAAGAAGATCTTAAAGCTATTCTAAGAAAACATAGGGAAGCCATTGGTTGGACTATGACCGATATAAAGGGATTAAGTCCGACCGTCGTTCAACATCGCATTCATCTCAATGAAGACGTCACACCTAAAAGAGACCCGCAGCGTAGGTTAAACCCTATAATGCAAGAAACTGTTCATGCTGAAATTGTCAAACTCTTAGATAATGGGATAATTTATCCCATTTCTGATAGCCAATGGGTCAGTCCTGTCCATGCGGTTCCAAAGAAATCCGGTTTCACCGTAGTGGAAAATGAGAACAAAGAGTTGGTTCAAACTCAACTTCCCACGAAGATCCGAGTTTGCATCGACTATATGAAGCTTAATTCTGCAACTCGTAAGGACCATTTTTCACTTCCCTTTACTGATCAAATGCTTGAACGTTTGGCGGGTCACGAGTATTACTATTTCTTGGATGGTTACTCGGGGTATAATCAGATCCCTATTGCTCCTGAGGACCAAGAAAAGACTACATTCACATGTCCAATTGGGACATTTGCTTATCGTCGAATGCCTTTTGGCTTATGCAATACCCCAGCAACATTTCAACGTTGCATGTTGAGTCTTTTCTCTGATATGGTAGACTGATTCCTAGAGATCTTTATGGATGATTTCTCCATCTACAGAGATTCATTCACTCAATCTCTCTACCATTTAGAACTTGTCCTCCAACGTTGTGCTGAGAAAAATTTGACATTGAATTGAGAGAAATGCCACTTCATGGTAAAACATGGAATTGTCTTGGGTCATGAAATCTCCAAGAAAGGAATTAAAGTGGATAGAGCCAAAATTGAGGTTATTGCTAAGCTCCCATGCCCACATGCGTTAAGGACATCAGATCCTTCTTAGGACACGCTGGTTTTTATCGAAGATTTATCAAGGATTTTAGCAAAATTGCTAGGCCCTTGACTAATCTGTTAGCTAAGGATGTGTCCTTCACTTTCGATGCTGAATGCATAAATTCTTGGGAGAAGCTTAAGAGAGAGCTTATTTCTGCAACAATCATATCTGTACTGGATTGCTCTAAGCCGTTCGAAATCATGTGCGATGCTTCTGATTTTGCCATAGGCGCTGTCCTAGGACAACGCACTGATAACAAGCAGCATGTAATTTACTACTCTAGTAGGACTCTCAACGATGCTCAATTGAACTACACTACGACTGAGAAGGAATTCTTGGCAGTAGTGTTTGCCTTAGAGAAATTTCGTCCCTACCTACTAGGGTCCAAAACCACCATTTTCACCGATCATTCTGCGCTTAGGTACCTCATGATGAAGAAGGATGCCAAGGCCCTGTTGGCCCAAGAGATTACACTCTCCATTTGTTTAGAGTTTTGATGATAACAAAACACTTAAGAGCTATATTGGTACTAATAAGTTTGTTCAAGATGAGTTTCAGGTTAGTACCATTCATGATGGCCATTACTTAGCTATTGCAAGGTTTGCAAGGTCTATGATGCTAATAGGGCAAATGGCGCAAGAAGGAATGATCATAGAAGAGAAGGCTTTAGCATGTCATTGCATGGCTCAAGACTTTAGTTTGGCTCAAGAGACTTCATTAGTTTTGTTTTTAGTTTTATAGTTTTGTTAAAGAATAGTGGATAGGTTGAAGCTCAAATACACACACACACAAATTCAATACGTTTGGTTTTGATTGAATCGGTTTTGGATTTCAAGTACATATATCGGGTTTTGGATTTGAACCAGTTTTAGTTCTGCTGATTTGCTTGACACCTTTTTACTTTTCTTATCATAACTTTTTATTCTTATATTCAAATAATATGATTCAACTTGCATTTCAAAGATAACTTTCAGATCTAAATTTTTTATTCAATAATCATTTTCAAATTCAAATTTTAAAGATGTTAAATATTTGGTTGAACTCTGTTCTTGTTCTGAAAACATCTTACAGTTTCTGTTTTGACACCTGTCAGTGTTTTATTGATAACTTTCTCATCCAAACTGATATTGAGTAAATTTTAGTTGAATTAAAAATAAGACTTAAAGATATACAAATTATTCCTATATACATTATTTTGAATTCGAACATTTGCAGCCTGAAAAATGTGCTCAAAATTGACCAATCTGCCAGATTGGCAGTAATGGCTGATTTTCTGGAGGCTGATTTTTAACATGTTTTCAAAATGTGTTTTAAGTTCAAATAAAACGTGGTTAGCTGTTTTAGAGGGTCAATTTCTTCTTCTTATATTCAGGTAAAACTTTTCTATGTTTACTCTTCCTAAATCCTATATAAAGGGGTCATTAGGGTAGAGGTTTTCACAACAAGCATTGGCAAAAATATTCAAAGTTTTCAAAGGCTTTCAAAGAGTTTGGTCCTTGGTTTTTGTGCTAAAGAATCTCTCATCGTTGAAGTTTTATTTTCTAAACTCTCTTAATTTCATTTTCTTTTTCCACTTACAATATTTGAGCTTCAATTCTAACCATTGTTCTACAGGGTTCTTGTAAGGGAAAGAGGCTTTTGCAAAAGAGAGTTTGTGGTCTTTTGATCACCAAGAAGTACTTGTGTTCGAGATTGTGGAGTTGGGTACTCCGGTGTGATTGTAACTCTTTGTGAAGTTATAGTGGTTAGAAATCCTTCTGGGTGAAGGCGGGGATGTAGAGCTGGGTGCTCGAACCTCGGAAAAATTCTCGGTGTTTGCGTTTGGTTTACTTGCTCTTATCTCTTGCATTATTTTCTTTATTTCAATTACTTGCTTCAATTACTTACTTCCTCTTCATTTCAATTGCTATATTCACTTGTTGCATCATATTTTTTAATAGGGCATTGATTAGCATTATCACCTATTCACCCCCCCTCTAGGTGATTTCAATTGGTATCAGAGCCTACGCTCCTGATATTAGGTTTAACCACCTAGGAGTGAGATCTTGGTTTGCTAATCTTCATTTGCATTTTCATTTGCACACATTTAGTTTGCACTCATGAATAGCCCTCCTATGTTTGATTTTTCTAGACATGATGTTTGGAAGGCCAAGATGAATTGTCATTTAAAAAGCCTAGGACATCTAGTTTATCAAGCCACTATTAGAGAATCCTACCCCAATGATAGAAAGCATAAGAAGGCTAATGCATTAGCACTTAGGGCACTTAGAGCATCTCTTAATGAAAATCTTTTACATGTTTTTGATCGATATGATTCGGCTTTTGCAGTTTGGAGCATGTTGTCATCTCCCGAGCTTCCAAAGATTATCAACAAGATAATGAGATCGAGGAGAGACGTATCCGGAGAGCCTTGCTTTATGGTCCATGAGAATGACTCCCATGAGGTAAAATCGGACTCTAAAATAGATGATAGCTCTAATTCTTATTGCTATGGATGTGGTGAGGTTCAAACCTTAAATGTTGAACTTGTCTCTAAGCTTGAAAAACTTTTAGAAAAATATGAACTTTTGAAAAAGAAACACCTTGATGTAAAAGAAGAATTGAAAGATTTATGCTCTACTTTTGAAACTGTTTTGCAAGAGAAGGGAGAGATTGCTAGTGAACGTGACTCACTAAGATCTCAACTAGACCTTGCCCTAAATGAAATTGAAATTTAAAAGGCAAAAATGATTGTGATGATGTTATGAAAAACAATAAGGTTTTATCTTCTAAATTGGATCATGTTTTAAAAGATAACCTTGTTTTGAAAAATGAAATTGATTTCATAACAAAAGAATTGGATTTGGTTTTGAATAAAAATAAATCTTTGCAAAAAGATATTGATATTCATGTTTGCCATGCTAGCATAGCTTCTACTTCTAGCACTTCCATTGCATGCTCCACTTTATCTTCTAGCATTGAAAATGATATAAATAATTTGAAGAAAAGTGTTGATTGTTTGGGCTCCACTTTGAGCCAATGTGCTTTGAATCACACTCGTTTGGAATCCTTGGTTCGCAAGAAACAAGTTCCAACTATGCATGCACACCCAACACGGCATACACATGCTTATCACGGACACAATCATAACATGTATGCTCATGTGTACACTTGTACACATTGTGGTCGAAAAGGCCGCCTTGCTAGATTTTGCTATGATAGATTACATGTTGAAAATTTAGCAACTAATCTTGTTTGGGTTAGAAAGGATACTAACCCCTATGGACCAAAAGGAAATGGGTACCAAGATCCACCTCTTTGATTTTTGATGTAGGTGGAGGCTCTCGCATTACGTGAGAGTTTTGGTGCCTTGAGGTGGATGCGTTCCGAGCTTAAAAGAGAACCATTTGGATGCTTCACACTCAAGGAAATTAGGTGGAGAGGACCACCTTATTTTGGAGAACTAGAGATGCACCTTCTTCGGTTTTGGTATCATTCTCTAACTCCCATTTTTATTTTGCATGCTTTACTTGTTCATCAATTTATAGCATGTTTTATTGTTTCATGATTAGTATGATAATTTCCATGTTTATTAGAATTATGCTTTACATGATTAGTTCTTTGAGACACCCATGTTTAATACAGACCATATGTTGTGTTCTCTTTATGTTTTAGCTATCATGTGAATCATAGATCTTATGCACATGTCTTTATCATAATCATATGGATTTTTGTGATTGTTTTTGATACTCTATGTTTTGATTATCATGATTGTATTTTTCATGTTGATCTTTGACTCGTTTTACGCTTCATGTGTTGATTACTTGCTTGAATGATAATTTTCATTAAGACTAGAATTTATATTTGTACAACTAGTGAGTTACAAATATATCTTTATAATGTTTGTGCTTGAAAGCTCATTTGTATTCATTAGATGTACTAGTATAGTCTAGTTTTGATGATTCATACATTTGACCTGTATTCACATATTTTGGTTAACTTCATGCATATGTCCATCTTGTCCAAACTATCATATATACATATACATTCTTGAACCACGTGCCTTCATGCATATTATTTTGTGGACTCTTCATGTTTGAGATATGTATGTATACTTTAGTTTGTACATGACATACATAAGCCTTGAAGTTTAAATCATTGTGATGATTTCCATGTTTGATTGTGATTTCATATTTTAAGGTGATTTTCATGGATTTCATGATTCACGTGTGTTTCATATTTTAAGAAATTCGATATTGAGCTTGATTGTTCATTTTTCATGATGATATGTTTCACATAATACTTGTACACTCACCTTATTTGTTGGTTTCTCATGATTTTGTTTTCATGAGTATGATACGTGCTATATAGATTTTGAGTGTTTTTAGTGCCATGTGATTTACATGTGTTTCTTTAAAAAAAAAAACAATTTTTGTTTTATTCCTTACTTGAAGTATTTCGTACTAGTTTACAAATTTTTCATTTAAACTAGTTCGTATTCTTCTTTATGGTAGATGTTTTCAAACATACTTTTCAAATCTATTTTTGAAAACCCCTACCATCTAAGGGCGGTTGTTGGGCGACCATGCCTTGTATGTTATTATTGAAAATCATTTTAAAACATGTGCATGAAATGGGTGGTAGGTTATATGAGGTATACACTTGATCTTATTATTGTTTCAATTGGTATCATTGGATCGTTTCAATTGGTATCAATATTGACATTCTTTTTGTATACTCATATATGTTTAATTTGTGCTCCATAATATCACAAACTTTAGTTTTGCCAAACTTGATTTTTAATGAATATCATATTTAAATTGATTAGTTTTCAATTGGTATCCTAATACAAGCTTATGCATCATTTTATTTGGTATTTCATAAAGGGGGAGAAAATTCGTATTTTATCTCTCAATTGATATTTGGTTTACCTTTATTTTCCACTCCCATACTTTATGATAAAAAATGATTTAAAGAAAAATTAATATGGATTGTAATTTGGTATCATATGAAAAATACTTACAATTGGTATCAAGATGCTTATTTGTTTACTTTCTAATGGTTTCAAGATGCATGATTTTTAATTGTTTATTTACAAAAAGAGTGAGAAGTATTTTGTTGTTTTTATACTTCGCTTATTATTTTTGTTTGATTAATAACAAGAATTTTTTATATATTGATTATCTTTCAATTGGTACCATGATTCACTTATATTGATATTTTTTAAATTGGTATCATGTTAGAAGAATATGTTTTATTGCTTACTTAGACCCCTTTGTTGATGATTGATAAAAAGGGGGAGAAGTATTTGAGTTTATATGCATATTCTTCCTATGCATGTTTTTATATTGGTATCAAATATTAGTATCAAGAGTGTTTGTTATAAGAACATAGTTTGGTTAGTTTGGTTTTTTATTGGTTTCAAGAGCATTATTTCAGAACATGTTTATGTAAAGATTTATTTTGGTATTAAAAGCTTGTTTTATGTATATCTATGCATTATCATTATTTATTGATTGTTTCCTAACCCTTTTTGATGTATGACAAAAAGGGGGAGAAGTATTGATGATTTCATATTTTGGTTTCATATTTTGTACATTGTTTATCTCATACATGTATATGTAGGTTTCATGTTTTATACATATTCATATATGTATATGTTTTCATGTTTTATACTTAATAAAATAGAGTATCATTTGAGAGGGAGTTTTCACCTCTCTTTTATATTTTGTTATTATAGCCTAATTGTTTTGTCATCATCAAAAAGGGGAGATTGTTGGCCCAAGAGATTACACTCTCCATTTGTTTAGAGTTTTGATGATAACAAAACACTTAAGAGCTATATTGGTACTAATAAGTTTGTTCAAGATGAGTTTCAGGTTAGTACCATTCATGATGGCCATTACTTAGCTATTGCAAGGTTTGCAAGGTTTATGATGCTAATAGGGCAAATGGCGCAAGAAGGAATGATCATAGAAGAGAAGGCTTTAGCATGTCATTGCATGGCTCAAGACTTTAGTTTGGCTCAAGAGACTTCATTAGTTTTGTTTTTAATTTTATAGTTTTGTTAAAGAATAGTGGATAGGTTGAAGCTCAAATACACACACACACAAATTTAATACGTTTGGTTTTTGATTGAATCGGTTTTGGATTTCAAGTACATATATCGGGTTTTGGATTTGAACCAGTTTTAGTTCTGCTGATTTGCTTGACACCTTTTTACTTTTCTTATCATAACTTTTTATTCTTATATTCAAATAATATGATTCAACTTGCATTTCAAAGATAACTTTCAGATCTAAATTTATTATTCAATAATCGTTTTTAAATTCAAATTTTAAAGATGTCAAATATTTGGTTGAACTCTGTTCTTGTTCTGAAAACATCTTACAGTTTCTGTTTTGACACCTGTCAGTGTTTTATTGATAACTTTCTCATCCAAACTGATATTGAGTTAATTTTAGTTGCATTAAAAAGAAGACTTAAAGATATACAAATTATTCCTATATACATTATTTTGAATTCGAACGTTTGCAGCCTGAAAAATGTGCTCAAAATTGACCAATCTGCCAGATTGGCAGTAATGGCTGATTTTCTGGAGGCTGATTTTTAACATGTTTTCAAAATGTGTTTTAAGTTCAAATAAAACGTGGTTAGCTGTTTTAGAGGGTCAATTTCTTCCTCTTATATTCAGGTAAAACTTTTCTATGTTTACTCTTCCTAAATCCTATATAAAGGGGTCATTAGGGTAGAGGTTTTCACAACAAGCATTGGCAAAAATATTCAAAGTTTTCAAAGGCTTTCAAAAGAGTTTGGTCCTTTGTTTTTGTGCTAAAGAATCTCTCATCGTTGAAGTTTTATTTTCTAAACTCTCTTAATTTCATTTTCTTTTTCCACTTACAATATTTGAGCTTCAATTCTAACCATTGTTCTACAGGGTTCTTGTAAGGGAAAGAGGCTTTTGCAAAAGAGAGTTTGTGGTCTTTTGATCACCAAGAAGTACTTGTGTTCGAGATTGTGGAGTTGGGTACTCTGATGTGATTGTAACTCTTTGTGAAGTTATAGTGGTTAGAAATCCTTCTGGGTGAAGGCGGGGATGTAGAGCTGGGTGCTCGAACCTCGGAAAAATTCTCGGTGTTTGCGTTTGGTTTACTTGCTCTTATCTCTTGCATTATTTTCTTTATTTCAATTACTTGCTTCAATTACTTACTTCCTCTTCATTTCAATTGCTATATTCACTTGTTGCATCATATTTTTTAATAGGGCATTGATTAGCATTATCACCTATTCACCCCCCCTCTAGGTGATTTCAGGCCCAACTCATTTGTTAGATCCTCCTTCTTCAAGAATTCGATCTTAAGATTCGAGATAAAAAAGGTGTAAAAAATGTCGTTGCTGATCATCTCTCACGGATCCCTAATTCTCCATGCAACGAATTACCCATAAATGAGGATTTTCCTGATGAAAATCTCTTAGCTATCTCTAGGGAACCTTGGTTTGCTGATATAGTGAATTACTTAGTCACAAACCAAACTCCGTCTCATTGGTCCAAAAACGATATATACCGGTTCTTATCCCAAGTCCGGTATTTCTTTTGGGAGGAACCGTATCTTTTTAAGTACTGTTCTGACAAAATTATTAGGAGATGTATTCCCGATGAGGAGGTTAAGAGTGTTCTATCTTTTTGTCATGAACTTGCATGCGGTGGACATTTTGGTCCCCACAAGACTGCTGAAAAAGTGCTACAAAGCGGGTTCTATTGGCCCACTTTGTTCAAGGATGCTTATGAATTTTGCAAGACGTGCCCTGGATGCCAAATGGTAGGAAGGATCTCAAAACGAAATATGATGCCCCTCAACCCAATTCTAGAAATAGAACTCTTTGATGTTTGGGGCATCGACTTTATGGGTCCATTTCCTAATTCATTTGGAAAACAATACATATTGGTTGCTGTGGATTATGTGTCCAAGTGGGTAGAATCCATTCCTTGTAAAACTAATGATAACAAAGTTGTCATAAAATTTTTGAAAGAGAACATTTTTTTCACGCTTCGGAACCCCTCGTGCTATCATCAGTGATAATGGCACTCACTTTTGCAATAGATCTTTTGAAGCTCTTATGCGAAAGTATGCCATAACTCACAAGTTGTCCACACCTTATCATCCTCAAACAGTGGGCAAGTTGAGGTTTCCAATAGACAAGTCAAGCTTATCTTGGAGAAAACTGTGAACCAAAATCGGAAAGATTGGTCTATCAAACTTGTAGATGCCCTATGGGCCTACAGGACCACTTTCAAGACGATTCTAGGAATGTCTCCTTATAGGTTAGTCTATGGCAAACCTTGTCACTTGCCTATTGAGTTAGAGCACCGAGCCTTGTGGGCAATCAAGCAGTTGAATTTCGACTTGACTAAGGCCGGTGACCTTCAAAAATTACAAAATTTGAATTAGCGGAATTGAGAAATGAGGCCTATGAAAATGCTAGGATTACTAAAGATAGAGTCAAGATTTTCCATGATAAACACATCATAAGAAAAATCTGTGTCCCTAGACAAAAAGTCTTACTCTATAATTCTAGGCTTCATCTTTTTCCAGGAAAATTGAAATCAAGATGGACTGGGCCATTAGTTGTAAAAACTGTGTTTCCACACGGTGCAGTTAAGATCAGTGACACCAAGAATGGAAATGACTTTAAGGTAGATGGTCAACGCCTTAAACCTTTCTTGGAATCGGTGCCGGTAAATGAAACGGCTATGGGTCTTTTTGACCCAGTGTATCGGTAACTTTCCTCTTTTCCATTTTATTTCATGCATCTATACATTTCTTTCATACATTGGGGACAATGCATGAGATAAGTGTGGGGGAGGGTTCTAACATGACTGATATAAAAAAAAATGTATATATATAAAAAAAAAACTTTTTGAAAGATTAGAACAATATTTTGATATACTTTTTGTAAGAAATTAAGTCAATTTTAAGGAATAGGAAAATCATAATTAGGATTTCTTATACTTGGTCAAAATCAGATAACTTGTTTGATGTTTAGGGTTAGAAAGAAAATTTGTGAAAGTAATTTAGTCTTGATATTTACCTTGATGAAATATGCACACTAAATACACTTACACACTGAGGGTTTAAAAACAGAGACTCTTATGCCTTATAAAAAAAATATTATGAAAAAGAAAAGAAAATATAAACAAATCTAATTATTGATTAAGCTAGGTGCTTTGGCCTAAGCAAGCCTTGGTATTTTTGCAAAAGATAATTAGATAAGTTTGAAATATATATATATATATATATATATAATATATATATATATATAATATATATATATATATATATATATAATCCTCTGATTAAGCTGGGTATGTATGCCTCATGAAGCATAAGTATTCACGCCTAAAAGGGGTACATTTTATAAATAAAAACCTTGGTTTCGTGGCCTTTTCTGCTCGAGTGTTTAAGTCCTTAGGGGTGTTTTCTCAGCTGGTGCCCTAAAACTGTCCGGTTTGGGTGTCACCGACTAAAGACTCGTTATATGGGCAGATTAGAAAGCCTAATGAAATTGAGGAATAAATTCCACCAAAAATAAATAAGGCATAGGAGTTAATGTTAAAAAGCCCTTAGTCAAACTTCACTGTCACGATGGTGCATACGACTCAGGGTAAATTAATAGACTAGATGAGAGGTACAAATTGACTCCTTACTTTGATTGATGACATGTTTTTAAATAAAGACTGAGTCTCGGAATGAAAAATTTGATATTCCTATAACTTATAGAGTACTTAAAGCCTTACAAATATAATTCAAATATTGTCTCCTTTAAAAATGCTTTTCGAAAATACTAACTTTTTTCTCTTTCTTTATAGATTTTGTGGGTACAATCCACTGAAAACCCTCACAAGATAAAACTCGTCCTCTAGGGGTAACCTAGAGGTTTAACGGCTTGTTGTACATGCTCAGTGCAATCGAGTAACCTGCGAAAGTGGTCTAATAATTGATTAGAATTAGTCTAATGTTTTGCTCGAGGGCGAGCAAAAGATAAGTGTGGGGTGTGATTAGTCACATATATTGCATATGCATTGTCACCTTACCATACTTTTTAGCTAATAAATCCTATTAACAAGTCTTCTTCTTCTTTGTTTAATGTAGGCCCAATTGCTAAAAGAAAGGAATGAGAAACAAGCCCAAAAGCCCACTAAATTCTGATTTAATTCAGAATAAATTCGAAATCAAGAAATCAGGACAAATCTTGGCATATCAGAGAGGTTGAAATTGGTAGAAAAGAATCCTCCCTGAATCAAGCAGTTGAAGCCAACAATCAAAGGCTGTTTCGTCAAATCCTGAAGCTGCAACGAAAAAACCAGAAGAACATACAGGAGAATCACCAAACCAGGAGCTCCCACCTTTTGGGTGTGGCCACATGGCCACACCAGGGCCGCGGAAACGCGGCCCTAGCCGCGTTTTCACAGCCGTTTGGTGTCAGTTGGGGGAGAGTTTGCTCCCCCAATCTTCCCGGGATCCCCCCTTGGTTTTTCCCTATAAATACCAGTTTCAACAGGGCAAAAATGAGCGAAGACTAGGATTAGAATTTTGTTTATACCTTAAGGATTTAGGCTCTCTATTAGATAGTAAAAGTTGTATTTTATTTTGCAATTTGTAGTCCAGAACAAATACTTGTGAGAGATAGGAATTGAGTGCTTGTACTTGAAGATTGAAGTGACATCAATACAAGAATCGAGCCATATTTTCTTCCATTCATATTACGGTATGTCTTGCGTTATTTATTTGCCTTCTTCTTTGTTTTCCATGAGTAGCTAAATCGGTTTTTCTGGGCTCACTATTGTAACTCTCTCCAACTTTCTTCTCTTCTGATTTTAATGAAAAAGATCCAATGAATCATTTGCATGCCTAACTTAAAGCCTTTCTTGTTGAAAGTGTTCTTGAAGGCACATGAGGATGGGTTTAGATTTTTGAACTTCTACTTCTTTTAAGAACGTATCTTGAACTGTTTTTATTCCATACTTTCTTCTTCGCGCTTGATGATTTAACATTCAATTCAAAACGTTTTCTTAATGAAAAGAGTTCACTTTTTTAATCATCTTATGTGCTTTACTTCAAACTTTCTAAAGTCAATCTTAAGTTTTGCCTATGATCAAGTTGAGGCACTTAGGATTTCAATAGAAGAATAAACGGTTGAGAAGTAAGATAGTGAGCCCAGATTTTCTTCTTTATTATAATCAACAAAACAATTTTCGAGCTTTTTAAATCATCTTCTCCAAAGCCTTCTCTAAAGTTGCAATTTCTCTTTTAATCATCTCCTTCTTTCCATTCTCTTTTCAATTAAAATATAATTCTTTGTTATTAAGCGAATCACCGAAAAGCTTTCATCGCATTCCTCCTCGTGGACACGACCCGTTAGCCATAAGCTACACAGTAAATTCTTAACTCTTTGATTGTTCTTTCACTTTAGCAATCACACAATCCAAAGGGCAGCGTCGATAAGCGAAGGTTCCGAACGGGCAGGTGAACGTGGTCTTTTCCTGATCTTCTGCAGCAATGGGGATTTGATTGTATCCCGAGTACCCATCTAGGAAGCAATAATACTCGTGTCCAGCCAGGCGTTCAAGCATTTGGTCGATGAAGGGTAGCGAGAAGTAGTCTTTACGGGTGGCTACATTCAACTTTCTATAGTCAATACAAACACGAACCTTGGTAGGCAGTCTTATTTGTACCAACTCTTTTTGCTCATTTTCAACCACCGTAAAGCCAGCTTTCTTCGGGACCGCATGAACCGGGCTAAACCATTGACTATCAGAAATGGGTTAAATGATCCTATTGTTTAATAGTTTCAAAATTTTCGCTTTTATTTCCTCTTGCATGAGTGGGCTAAGCCAGCATTGTGGATTCCTCCTTGGAGTTACTTCATCGATTAAATGGATTCTTTGTTGAATACTGCTAGACTTATCCCCTTGATATCCTTCATTGTCCATCCAATGGCTTCCCTATGTCTCTTCAGAATAGACATTAAGCTGTCCTCTTGTTGCTCAGTCAGGTGGGATGCTATGATGACTGGCAGGGTTTCTTTTCCGCCCAGGTAGGCGTACTTGAGGTGTTCAGGTAAGGCTTTTAACTCTAGGGAAGGTGTTGCTTCATTGGAGGTAATATCTGGACTTTCAATCCTGTGATGAGGTACACTTGGGCTTGACGCCCAGTCCACTGCCGAATCTATGATCTGGTCTAGATTAAAATCCTCAAACTTCAGATCAAACTATGTCACTGTTTCTACCTCCATGCTTTCCTCATGCTCACTGGTCAAATTTTCAATGGAATTGACCTCGAAAGTTTGATCATTTATATCCCTGGGTTGTCTTTCAAGATTGAAGACATTGACTTCCTTTTCCATATCTCCAAAGGTCAATCGCATGGACCCGTTCCTATAGTTGATTATGGCATTGGCTGTAGCAAGGAATGAGCGTCCTAGGATGACTGGAGTTTGAGACCGTGGATTTGACACAGGTTCGGTCTCAAGTACAATGAAGTCCACGGGATAGATGAAATCCCCGACCCGAATAAGGACATCTGTAATTTCCCCTTGGGAATTTTCACAGATTGGTCTGCTAACTGAATGGTAACTCGAGTTGGACTCAGCTCACTCAACCCAAGTTGCTGGACACTGAGAGAGGTAGCAAGTTGATACTTGCTCCCAGGTCAAGGAGTGCTCTGTTAATTTATGTTTGTCCTATGGTGCAGGAAATTGTAGAACATCCGAGATCTCTATATTTTACTGGAATAGGACCAGACAGAATTTCGCTTATGTTTGTTGTCAAGAATACTTTCTTGGGCACATTCGTCTTTCTCTTCTTCGTACACATATCCTTAAGAAATTTGGCATAAGCTGGAACTTGTTGGATAGCGTCAAGAAGAGGCACATTCAGTTTGACATGATTGAATATCTCAAGTATTTTCTCCATGTGCATGTTCTTATTTTTGTTCCTAAGCCTGTTAGGAAATGGTGCTACAGGCTTGTGAACTTCCTCAGCAGCTGTGTCCTTGTCAGATATTTTGGGAACAGCTTGGGAGGAGCTAGCAGATGTGGAGGTAGGAGCAGGATCAATGGGAGTAGAATTTTTTCTGCTGGTAGACTTGGTTATCTACCTTCTTTCCTGATCGAAGAGTATTAACAATATTGCACTGGTTTATTTGAGGATCTTAAATTTCATATGCTTGATTGGAATTTTTGGGGTTAACTAGCAGCTGACTAGGTAAAGTACCCTTTGGTCTTTCACATAGAGAGTTATCCAATTGACTCATTTGCATTTCCAATCTCGATATAGCCTGTGAATGATTGCTCAATGTTTGTCCCTGATTTTGCATGAAGGCAGCTTGGGACTTTATAAAAGCTTCCATACTCTCCTCCAATTTACTGAATTTCTTTTCCATTAGTGAACTTTGGAAGGAGGAAGATGGAGCTTGACTGGGAAAGTTTGGTTGATGATTGGGATGGTGAAGATTATTGGGGAAATTTGGCCTAGGAGAATTGTTCTGTAACGCCCCGATCCCGCGGATACGGGGACGTCACTGCGACGTATATACGTAGGTCAGAACTACCCTCCCGTATATACGCTAAGCATCAGTACAGACAAGAATCAGAGTACGAAAGTAAGTGGTGCATTATACATTCCAACACATGAATACAATCACAGAGTTATCACCAGAAGTGATCCAATATTACATGAATATCACATCACTAATAAGCGCAAATGCGAGAATACAAGGAAATATACAAGTATGAACAGTATGAAAGGCACTCACGAGTTTAAAAGAAAAACTCGAGAGACTCGCAAGGGGGCCTGGAAGGATGGAGCTCTGGATGATCGGCTGGGGAATCCACGCTACCGCTACGGTACTCTGATCCACAAGGGGGAGAATCTACACGCTCCAAGCTCCATGACCTGGACATGAGGATCCAGGGGAGTCAAATGATACTCCCCAGGCGAGTGGTGAAGCAAAACCAAGTGGCGAGCAAGGGTGAGTACGTGTCATGAAAAGCCAAGGACAAGCAATCTGATCGTATGGCTTCAGATTACGGTTCCATGAGACTAGTACATCGAAGGAATAATCCAAACAAGGAAACCCTCATCTATATACCTTTATCTCATGTCACCATAACCCAAGCCCATTCAACCCGACTGTTCTTAGGCATGATAAGATAATGAACAAGAGGCAAGTGAATACAATGGATAAAGCAGAACATGAGCAGATAATACGATAATACTCATAAAACAGGAAATCCGATATAAAGTCCAGAACAAGTAATTATGGTAAGGCACATCACAGATTCATAGCCGTTTAAGTTGCAGGCTTTAGTATGCGTCCCATTCCACATACCTCCACTTACAACTTAAAGAGCCGGTTATTATGACACTTTATTATTACTCGTCTTACCCTGATATCTAGATATGTGAACTAGCGTCCCAACGCACATAGATCCATATCCGAGTAAAACAAGGTTGTTATTGGAAACCAGCGGGGGTATCAACGAACTATGTTTACAGTGGGTCCCGTACATACCCGGGACCACGGCCCAGGATTGTTCCGTTGCATGGAAACGGAAACCAGCCGCAAGGCTAACAGGAGGGACTTATGTATGCCCTTATCATGATGGTACCAGTAATGAGGGAGCCAGCTCTCCCTCGGTCCCCTGGAGGCCCACAGGTCAGACCGGAACATGTAGTTGCACAACATTCCTAAAAGCCACTGTAAACACGAACACATATTGATATCCGCATGTTTCCCCCGACCCAATACAAGTTGGTCCTTTTTAGGATTCATTAGTTTAATTATCACTTTACGGGAATAACTGGAACAGGACATGATCAGGAAATCAGGAGTACATGAGTACTATATAGTCAGGTCACTGCATATAAAGCAGGAATACAAGTCACTGATCATGATACAGGATAATAAGGTAAGGTTCCCGTAAAGGTGATAATCACAAGTCAAGTATATCATGCTGGGTGTCAAGTGATAGCATGACAGGGTGATGATATTTAGTAAACAACCAAGCATATCAAAGGATTGATAATAGTCAGGTTAAGCCATGGCAAGAGATTGATAATAGTCAGGGCAAGTCATAGCATAACTAAAGGGTCTTGCCAAATAGTAGCATGGCAGGTGGTCAGGTGATAACACACTAGATGGTCAGGTGATATACATGTGTTAAATAAAAGCATGCAACTGACTAGTCTGAGGTAATGGTATGGCAAGGTAACATAAAAGTAACCCAAAGTACAACGACCACGAAGGGTCGGCCACGCATAGTATAAAACAGTAAAAGATATAGAACATGAAATAAAATACATGGAGACTAGAACGAGAATATTTGCATAATCAATGAAATAGGGAGCAAGAGGGTAGCGAGCGAGAACACTCGCCTGAATCACCAGAAACGCCGAAAGGTCCGAAATCCACGGAATTCGGGATGCGCCATAATATATGATATATAAATATGTAGAGTGAAGAGGAGAGAGAAAGAGAGAAGGGAAGATGATGTTTGTCAATAGACAAGTCAAGCAACACCAATATATGATATAAGACTCAAGGATATGGTTCATATTCAAGAAAGAAATCAACTATAACAGACAGCCAAAGTTAGTCGACTTGGTGGAAAGAGTAGTCGACTAATAAAGGGGTTAGTCGACTAACAGTCTGGTATAGTCGACTAAAACTGGGTTCCAGAGAGTTGGAATTCTGTTTCAGGAAAAGTTAGTCGACTAGGGTGGAAAGGGTAGTCGACTAACAGACATCTCAAGTCGACTAACAGTCATGTCAAGTCGACTAATACTGAGTAACAGAGAGTTGGGTTTCTGATTCAGGAAAAGTTAGTCGACTAGGGTCAAGGGAGTAGTCGACTAATCGAGGTTTCTAGTCGACTAATAAATAACCTAAGTCGACTAAAACTGTGTTCTTGAAAAGGTTACGTTTCAACTAAGGGTTTCAAGTCGACTAGTCCTTAGGTCAAGTCGACTAATCGACTGGAAACAGCACACAGAACAGATTTGTGATGGTTTTGTTTGATGATCTAAAAATATGATTTTGATGGCACAAGTATACATGAATTGCAAACAAAAGTATACTAGGAATTAGCCAAGTCTTGATGAGTAGAAATACTCACCAAAAGGAGTGGTTGATGATGGAGAGATGGTGGTGGTGATGGAAGTTGATGATGAAGAAGAAAGTGGAGGTTGGAGGTTTTGTTGTTGGTGTTGGTGAGAAGAAGTGGTGGCCGGAGATCGGGGGTCTCTCGCCGGAGTCATGGTGGCCGGAGGCGCCGGTGGAGGTGGTGGAGGTGAAGGAGATGTTGGAGGTTAGAGTTTTGGTGAAGAGAAGAAAGAGAAAGATGAAGTGAAAATGAATAAAGAAAGGAGAAGGAAAAGTATTTATAGGTTTTAGATTTTGTGAAGGAGGTGCAAATAATTAAAAGAGAGGGGGGTTTTTGTAAATAGGGGAGGTGAGGTGTCTCTCCTAGCCACACTTGGCTGGCCATGGAAGAGAGAGAAAAAGAGGGGCATTAATGAGGAAGTTGGTGGAAGTGTGTGGAGTTTATTGAAAATTTGGGAGAAAATAGAATTTTGGGAAATTGGAATTCTTGTGGATTGTGGAGGAAGGAAAGGAAGAAAATAGGAAAAGGAAAAGAAAATGGAAAGGGAAATTATTCTCTTGGAAGAGAAAATGAAAAATAATGAAAGTGGCGGATTCCCGGGATTCGGTTGCGTATGCGGAAATCTTTCGGGAAAATACCGGAATCGTCCGAAATTCAAGTATCTCGGAACGACCCGAAATAATTATCAAAAATCAAGAATATTATTTTAAGACTCATGGTGAAATTCGTTTGGAGAAATAATTTATAGTTTTAAAACTAAAAATCCCGGAATCAGCTAGCTACCGACTCCGGTGGAATTTTCATAAATTCATAAAATCCTCAGAAAAAGTATGTAGATAGAAAATATGATTTTAAGAAATAATGTCTAAAGGTACTTGTAGAAATTCTAAACCGTTTGTAAACTAAAAATCTGAGAATCGGTCAGCGGCACTGGCCGACACCGGTTTTGAAGATATTCTTTTTAATTGAGGAAAATTCCAGAAAATCATATAAAATATATAGTATTGGAAAATGATATTTGAAACAGAAATCGGTCAAATCAGAATACCGGAAAGACCAAATCGAGTAATACACTAGGATCGGGTCTTCGGTTCAGACTAGGGCTGACTCCGAGTCCACGAATCCAAATTTAAGACAAAACAATCATATAAACAATTCATAATACAAAATAAGTACAGAGGGTAAATCGAAAAAATACGATCAAAAATCTGAATACGCAACTAAGTACGTATTCCGGGAGCGGGGTGTTACAATCCATCCACCTTACAAAAAATTGCGTCCTCGCAATTTCGGTAAGGGGTAAAATGAACACAAAGAGGTCAAGGGTGGAATTTATACCAATTAAGATATGAAGCACTATAGGTAGGGCTCTCAGGTCGACTGAACAATAACCATCCTCCGCACTTTCGGCTGTATAAATCTTTAGAATCCCAGTTGTACCGCATATTCGATAGCCCTCCGAGAATAAGCCAGAATACTGAAGATAAAGGAAATCCTGATAGTCCTGAGCATAATAATAAAGAAGACCGATAATTAAGAATCCCGAATACCAGGCACCAATCACTCTGAAAGAATATCCGTAGAGAATTCCGACTGCTGACTTCTGAAAGATAGCCAGATCAGGATTAATCTGGAGAATACCAAGCTTCATAGAATTCGCCGAAGAGATCACATAATAGCTTCATGCAGAACCAGCCACTACCTTCCTAGTCTATCATATCTTAATGTTGGTATAAGGGCTTCATAAAACCAAAACAGGGAAAGGATAGGAAGGATTAGGAATCAAAGGAAGGATGGCCAAGAAATAGATAACTCTGCACTTGTAGTTGGAATGTATAACCAAGACTCAAGTATTCCAGTTGCAAATTTCATTACCATTAATTTGCCCTCTGGACGTACTGAGGAAGTTAGAGCCTAGGCTCTGATACCATCCTATAACGCCCCGATCCCGCGGATACGGGGACGTCACTGCGACGTATATACGTAGGTCAGAAATACCCTCCCGTATATATGCTAAGCATCAGTACAGACAAGAATCAGAGTACGGAAGTAAGTGGTGCATTATACATTCCAACACATGAATACAATCACAGAGTTATCACCAGAAGTGATCCAATATTACATGAATATCACATCACTAATAAGCGCAAATGCGAGAATACAAGGAAATATACAAGTATGAACAGTATGAAAGGCACTCACGAGTTTAAAAGAAAAACTCGAGAGACTCGCAAGGGGGCCTGGAAGGATGGAGCTCTGGATGATCGGCTGGGGAATCCACGCTACCGCTGCGCTACTCTGATCCACAAGGGGGAGAATCTACACGCTCCAAGCTCCATGACCTGGACATGAGGATCCAGGGGAGTCAAATGATACTCCCCAGGCGAGTGGTGAAGCAAAACCAAGTGGCGAGCAAGGGTGAGTACGTGTCATGGAAAGCCAAGGACAAGCAATCTGATCGTATGGCTTCAGATTACGGTTCCATGAGACTAGTACATCGAAGGAATAATCCAAACAAGGAAACCCTCATCTATATACCTTTATCTCATGTCACCATAACCCAAGCCCATTCAACCCGACTGTTCTCAGGCATGATAAGATAATGAACAAGAGGCAAGTGAATACAATGGATAAAGCAGAACATGAGTAGATAATACGATAATACTCATAAAACAGGAAATCCGATATAAAGTCCGGAACAAGTAATTATGGTAAGGCACATCACAGATTCATAGCCGTTTAAGTTGCAGGCTTTAGTATGCGTCCCATTCCACATACCTCCACTTACAACTTAAAGAGCCGGTTATTATGACACTTTATTATTACTCGTCTTACCCTGATATCTAGCTATGTGAACTAGCGTCCCAACGCACATAGATCCATATCCGAGTAAAACAAGGTTGTTATTGGAAACCAGCGGGGGTATCAACGAACTATGTTTACAGTGGGTCCCGTACATACCCGGGACCACGGCCCAGGATTGTTCCGTTGCATGGAAACGGAAACCAGCCGCAAGGCTAACAGGAGGGACTTATGTATGCCCTTATCATGATGGTACCAGTAATGAGGGAGCCAGCTCTCCCCTCGGTCCCCTGGAGGCCCACAGGTCAGACCGGAACATGTAGTTGCACAACATTCCTAAAAGCCACTGTAAACACGAACACATATTGATATCCGCATGTTTCCCCCGACCCAATACAAGTTGGTCCTTTTTAGGATTCATTAGTTTAATTATCACTTTACGGGAATAACTGGAACAGGACATGATCAGGAAATCAGGAGTACATAAGTACTATATAGTCAGGTCACTACATATAAAGCAGGAATACAAGTCACTGATCATGATACAGGATAATAAGGTAAGGTTCCCGTAAAGGTGATAATCACAAGTCAAGTATATCATGCTGGGTGTCAAGTGATAGCATGACAGGGTGATGATATTTAGTAAACAACCAAGCATATCAAAGGATTGATAATAGTCAGGTTAAGCCATGGCAAGAGATTGATAATAGTCAGGGCAAGTCATAGCATAACTAAAGGGTCTTGCCAAATAGCAGCATGGCAGGTGGTCAGGTGATAACACACTAGATGGTCAGGTGATATACATGTGTTAAATAAAAGCATGCAACTGACTAGTCTGAGGTAATGGTATGGCAAGGTAACATAAAAGTAACCCAAAGTACAACGACCACGAAGGGTCGGCCACGCATAGTATAAAACAGTAAAAGATATAGAACATGAAATAAAATACATGGAGACTAGAACGAGAATATTTGCATAATCAATGAAATAGGGAGCAAGAGGGTAGCGAGCGAGAACACTCGCCTGAATCACCAGAAACGCCGAAAGGTCCGAAATCCACGGAATTCGGGATGCGCCATAATATATGATATATAAATATGTAGAGTGAAGAGGAGAGAGAAAGAGAGAAGGGAAGATGATGTTTGTCAATAGACAAGTCAAGCAACACCAATATATGATATAAGATCGGGGGTCTCTCGCCGGAGTCATGGTGGCCGGAGGCGCCGGTGGAGGTGGTGGAGGTGAAGGAGATGTTGGAGGTTAGGGTTTTGGTGAAGAGAATAAAGAGAAAGATGAAGTGAAAATGAATAAAGAAAGGAGAAGGAAAAGTATTTATAGGTTTTAGATTTTGTGAAGGAGGTGCAAATAATTAAAAGAGGGGGGGTTTTTGTAAATAGGGGAGGTGAGGTGTCTCTCCTAGCCACACTTGGCTGGCCATGGAAGAGAGAGAAAAAGAGGGGCATTAATGAGGAAGTTGGTGGAAGTGTGTGGAGTTTATTGGAAATTTGGGAGAAAATAGAATTTTGGGAAATTGGAATTCTTGTGGATTGTGGAGGAAGGAAAGGAAGAAAATAGGAAAAGGAAAAGAAAATGGAAAAGGAAAATTATTCTCTTGGAAGAGAAAGTGAAAAATAATGAAAGTGGCGGATTCCCGGGATTCGGTTGCGGATGTGGAAATCTTTCGGGAAAATACCGGAATCGTCCGAAATTCAAGTATCTCGGAACGACCCGAAATAATTATCAAAAATCAAGAATATTATTTTAAGACTCATGGTGAAATTCGTTTGGAGAAATAATTTATAGTTTTAAAACTAAAAATCCCGGAATCAGCTAGCTACCGACTCCGGTGGAATTTTCATAAATTCATAAAATCCTCAGAAAAAGTATGTAGATAGAAAATATGATTTTAAGAAATAATGTCTAAAGGTACTTGTAGAAATTCTGAACCGTTTGTAAACTAAAAATCCGGGAATCGGTCAGCGGCACTGGCCGACACCGGTTTTGAAGATATTCTTTTTAATTGAGGAAAATTCCAGAAAATCATATAAAATATATAGTATTGGAAAATGATATTTGAAACAGAAATCGGTCAAATCAGAATACCGGAAAGACCAAATCGAGTAATACACTAGGATCGGGTCTTCGGTTCAGACTAGGGCTGACTCCGAGTCCACGAATCCAAATTTAAGACAAAACAATCATATAAACAATTCATAATACAAAATAAGTACAGAGGGTAAATCGAAAAAATACGATCAAAAATCTGAATACGCAACTAAGTACGTATTCCGGGAGCGGGGTGTTACATGTTCTGGGCCCAAGAAAAATTTGGGTGATTTTTCCAACCGGGATTATACATTTATGAGTACGGATTGTGCTGTGGCCGTGAGTAGGCCACATTCATGTGTTCCATCGGTACTTTCTGAGTCTGAAAAACATGGCACTCTTCAAAAATATGGTTCGGTGCCTGACAGTTGAACAACCCGGATTGTGAATTGGTGGTGGGTTGATTTGGTTGACATTGGCCGGCTCTTTTGTTTCTAGAGCCTCTATTCTCCTCATCAGGGTTGCAATCTTAGATTCTGCAGTTATGGATGATTCTAAGGATACGAGCCTTCCTTTTGAAGCTATGGATTGTGAATTCCTTGATTTTTTCAAGGTTGGCTCCCATTGCATGGTTTTCTAAGCTAAATCCTCAAACAAATCTCAACCCTGATTTTCATCCTTTTGCAAGAATCCTCCCTGACACATGGTTTCTAACAGCATTTTCATTTGATAATCCAAACCATCATAGAAAATCTGGCACTGACGCCATTTCTCTACACCGTGATGAGGGCACTGAGCTAGGAGATCTTTGAATCGCTCAAAGTATCTCTAAAATGGTTTGCTCTGTTCTTGTCTTAGCTGCATGATAATCTTCCTGATGAGGAAAGTTTTGCGGATTGGGTAAATTTTCTTCAGGAACGCCTTGACGAAATCTTCCCACGTGGTATTTGAATCTACGACCAAACTGTACAACCATTTTTTAGCTAGGTCCTTTAGGGAGAAGGAAATGAAACGTAATCTAACGACATCGTCTCCTAGCTGGGGAATACGCATCATGAGGCATACTTCTTCAAATTCCCTAACGAAGAAATATGCATCTTCCGATTCTAACAATGAAATTTTGGAAGAGTGTTGATGAATTGTGGCTTTAACTCAAAGTTATTTCATTCGCCTCAGGGAGTATTATACAAAGTGAGGTTCTGATCGGGTAAAACCTGTCCTGTAGCGATGCCATCACCGGTTCTGGATGCAAGGGTAGAGAAGTGTTTCTGGTTAATCTAGAAGTTACAGGATCTCTCACCCACTCTTGCATGCAGCACACCACAACCAACGTATAGACAACAAACAATCGAAAAGGATAAAAAACAAACAAAAGAAAGAAAAAACAATCACCAAGCCTTAGTCTAAGGTACCTAGACCTAGACGACTCCTAACTGGTCGATTCTCCGGGGGAGGTTGTTGCAGGAACTCGACTACAAGTTAATCAGCCAGGAAAGGGTAAAACTCGGTGGGAGGTATCCGGTCGTAAGCCACGGGCCTTAATTACGCCAAACCACGGAGCTTTCGAGGCTTAACCTCTCAATCCACTTTCCTTGGACACCGATTTTACAGGAGTATAGTTCTTACAATTTCCACCCTCGGTTAATCTCTTAGTGATTCCGAGATGTTCCTAGGGCCAACGTCTATCGCTTGGAGATGGTTTTTTGGCTAAGGAAGGGTCATGAAATCTCCATCTTATCTTGTTTATTTGAGATTTTGCCCTTAATGTCAATTGTGCAAGTGTACATTATATTCACAACAAGATAACACTCAAAACGATAAATCACTCCAAAATGTTGGTCCTATTCTATATGAATGCACACGTACTTTGCTCCAGCACTCTTCAACATAAATTGAAATGAATAAAATAGACACGTGCCCTAAATGCAAGAGTCTAATCCGATTTTCAAGTTAGCAACAAGTGGATTTCTATTGAATTATTACAATGGTAAAGGTGAAGCATACAAGTGAACTAAAAATTTGAGAAAGCAATTTGAGCGGTTTTTGGCAACCCTGCAGAAGAGTTTGTTAGTACTTCAATCGGAGAAACTCGCTTTTACATGATTTTTTCGAGGGCAACTGAATCCTCATGCAACGTCTTTGACCACCACTTTCGCTTCCCGTGATAGTGAGCTCCTTGGTACTTCTCCTATACACAAAAACAAAGAAAAAATCTTTAGTATTGAACAATGAAGCCGTTCCCTCCCCAGCAACGGCGCCAAAATTTGATCGGCAAAAAGCATGCACAAATATAAGTAAAGGAATGTGGGTCGATGTTGTTGCTTTTGCAATTCTTCCGTACTAGCAAAGTGGCTATACGGTCATATCCACAAGGAGGGAGAGCGATGAAAGCTTGATGCGGCTTCTTTGTTCAAGAGAAGAGAAAGTCCTTTGTTTCAACTAAAGAATTTGAAAAAGAAAACAAGTTGGTTTCAAGAATTATTTAGAATGGTTTGGTAGTTTGTAAAAGTGATTTTTCTTAATGGTAAAAATACATGGCTAACTTTCTACTAAGTGCTCCCACTAATCCCTAACTTCTTGAAGATGTAGCCTCACGATGGATCATAGGCAAGCATAACCTTTATGCATAGGAACTTTTCACGTTTGGTACCGAATGAAAATCCTTACTTTAACTTAGCTTCATACGGCAAAACTTAGACATTCCCTTATCAAGATCCAATTGAAGGCGAGAATAAGGGAAGAAACAAGTGCACTAATGGTATCGGCAAAGTTAATAGGAAAATCTCTAACTTATAAAAATAAGTAAAGTATACAATCCATAGATCATCAAAAACTTATCAAGCATGAATATAAGAAAGCGAATTCTTGTGTGTAAGTTAGAGTTAGAACCCTCGTCTTAAGATATTATAGCTCTCGTTTGCACAAGGCTTGTTTGACACTATTGACTCATTTGGGTTTATCAATCAAGTTGTTAGAGATTAGTGAGTTAGTAGTTAGTTAGCCTTGCAATAAGAGAGTTAGTTAGACATGGTAGTAAAAGAAACAACAAAAGAGAAGAAGTAAAGAAAAAGAGTAACACACTAAAACAAAGAGGTAGAAGCAAATGAAACACAAAGTAAATGGAAAGAAGAAAGAGAAGTAATTACTTGTATAAGCTTGTCATCTCCAAATACAACTTTTACACACTCTCTCTCTTTCACTCTAATGGCTAAACTAAAACTAGAAGAAAGAACAAAATGACTACAACTAAAAACAAAATAACAACAAGATCCTAAACTTTCTCTGGATATCCCCCTGAAGAACCCCCAAGGGGGTATTTATAGGCACCAGGGTAAGGGGGACAACCCCTGGTCCGAGATGCTGGTGCGGCCGCGCCAATACGACCATGGAAACACGGCCAGAGCCATATTTCTGTGGCTGTACCAAGGCGGCGCGCGCAGCGCCGCCTGCTGCGGGCAGTCTCATTAGTCCCCTGCTGGTTGGCTCTTCTGGATTGCTGATTTCATCCCCTGGTCTGACAGAATCATCACCTAAAGTCAATAGCTACTTTATAGGCCTTTAATTACCCATTAAATGGTGATCCATTGTACACCATGGACTTAGGATCAAACAAGTAAAGCTTTATTAGCAGAATTTTATACAAAATAAATATGCAGATGTGATAAAAATTATGTAATATTAGAGACCAATCAGTCGACCGAAACGTCGAAATAGAATGCAGAGGCTTTTGATGGTTGACTGGCCGGTCGATCGACGTACACAAGTTCTTCTATGCAAGTCAGTGCAAAACTGGTCGACTATTTGGTCGATCGACAGAGCAAATTAGCTCTGCTAGTCGGTCGACCGCTCAATCGACCAGCTCAAGGCCAAAATCATAAAACAAAAATTCTTTTGAAATACTTTTGATTTTCTATCAAAATACTTTGACATATTTATACAAAACATAGTTGATGGTAATATTTGAAGTCCAGATGTAGATCATCACAAAAGATAAAATGTAGAACTTATATTTTCAAAAATAAAATTTGTTTTTGAATAAAAATGTTTAAAAAAACATTTTGAAAACCATTCTAAACTTATTGAAATTCTCTTCAAAACTTTAGAAATAAAAATACAAAAAATATTTTGTCTGTGTATAAATCTCATGAGCTATCAAAGTCACTAATCTTAGTTTTGACAAAACTAAAATCTTACATGAAAAATACAAAAAAAATACTTTTCTTTGAAAGCTTCATCTTACAACTTGTATCCTTTGAGCTCAACTCCTATCACGAGTCTCACGTTTGATCTTTGGTGCTTGGGCTCTTGGATCACAACCTTGAAGGCTTCAAAACATGTGAGTCTTTATAGAGAAGCCAAATGCATGATTGAAACAGTCTGAAACTTATATAGATAAAATTATTAATATAAATATCTACATGGAATTATCATCATCAAAACTAGGGCAAATAGCCTTTGGGCCGACAGTAGGGGCCAGTGTGAGGGCCCCGACCCGAACCCAGTAAAGCTCAATGACGGTCAAGTCAAAAATCTAAGGTCGGGGTGGTGTTTTATTTTAGGCATGTTTAATTAGAGATAGGGTAGGGACTTATCTATAAACACAAACAATGTAAAAGACCACCTCTTTTCGAATTAATATTATATTATAATTCTAAAAGTAAATATTAATCTATAATTTTCAAAATTTTAAAAGTTAAGATAAGAACTCTCAATCTTGGAAAACATTTGTACTTAAGTTAAGAACGGAAGAATGTTAAAGAAATAAACAAGAAAAATACATTATTTTTCCTTTACTTCTTTAATTTCTAAATAGCTTTAGGGCCAACAAGAAGGCCCTGCGGTCAGTCCCAAAGCCCTGGGGCTCTGGCCAAGTCTGGTTATATTACACTAAGGTCAGAGTTTGGGCTGGATTTAAGGCCTCAAATACTTTGGGCTTGGAGCCTACTCCAGGTCCAGTCCGATTGACTGAGTTTTTACCTGCACAAAAAATACAGAATTTTAGAATTTTAAGAATAGAATATGCAAGTACTCAATTCTACGGTTATAGCAAGTAGCTATGCGAGTCGTGATCCACAAGGAGGGATTAGCGATGGAAGATTTTTTGTAAGTTCTCTTCTATGCTACAAAGAATAGTTAAAGATCTTCTTTTAATTCTTTAAAAGAAAAGGAAAAATAGCTTAAAGTTAAGTTAGGAAGAAAGTGATAGATTGAGAAGGTGGAGAAAATGAAAAATGAGTTTATACAAAGAAATTAAAAAGAGTGATGAAAGAGTTGGGAGATTGTGGTGTAGGTGATTAAACTAAAAGTTAAACGAAAAGAAAGAAAAACCTAAAAGAAATACTTACCTCCTCTGGCAAATACTTACCTTAAGTCTATGGCGATGATATTACCTTGAAGTGAAGGCAATCAGCGCATAACCCATAAAAGTTGATTCCCGTATCTTTCACATTACATCATCAAGACGATACAAGTATAAAATGATAAAGATTGAGACTAAAATCCATCGTCATGAGCTATCAGTGGCTCTCGCAAAGGCAAGGCTCTTTCGATGCTATAAGACTCACTTGGATATCAATTGGTACCAAAAGAAGAGAAGTAGAAAAACAAAAAGAAGAACACAAAAACAAAGAGCATAAAAAAAACTATAGATTCAATATTGTAATAATAATAGAAAATAAGAATAACTTACACTGGCGTCACTCTCAGCACAAGCTTTACTCTCATTCTCCTATGAAACTCTGATCTCCTCTGAATTACATAAATGAAAACTAAAATTTATATAAAAAGAAAAAAACCTACACTAAAAAGAATGAAAAATTGGCCTAGAATCTATCTCTACATGGTCGCTCCCTCTGGTCTCTGAAAAATCCAGTATTTATAGACAAAATCCAACGGGGAGGAGCGTACGAAGATAGGGGGAGCAAACGCTCCCCCAACAGAGTCAACAAAGCCGCAGAAATGCGGCTTTGGCCGCATTTTCAAGGCCTGGGTGTGGCTAGTGGCCACACCCAGGGGGTTACAACTCCTCATTCAGTGATTTGCCTTTATCTGGTTCTGGATTTCCTGTTTTAGCTCCTGAATTTGACGAAATTGTCTTTGATCTTTGGTTTTAACCAATTGATTTTGGAAGATTTGTTTTAACCGATTTTCAACTTCTCTGATTTTCCATGATCTGTCCTGATCTTTTGATTTTGAATTAATTCTGAATTAAATCAGAATTTTGATGGGCCTTTGGGCTCTTTTCTCTTCCCTTTCCATTAGCAATGAGCCTGCATATAAATTAGACAATAATTAGGATTAAAATCAGAGTTTATTATATAATAAGTATGAGAATGTGAAAATGAATGCACAAATCAGCGGCCGATCACGCCCCCATACCTATCTTTTCCTCGTCATCGAGCAAAACAATAAAACTAAACCAAAAATTATTAGACCACTTTCGCAGGTCATGCGATTACACTGAGCATGTGCAACAAGCCGTTAAACCTCCAGGTTCCCCCTAAAGGACGAGTTTTATCTCGTGAGGGTTTTCAGTGGATTGCACCCACAAAATTCATAAAGAAAGAGAAAAATGTTAGTATTTTGAAAACACATTTTGAAAGAGAAAAATATTTGAAATATTATTGTAAGAGTTCAAGTAATCTATAAGTTATAAAAAAATTAAAATTTTCATTCTTAAGCTTAGACTTAATTTAAAAACTTGTTATTAACCAAGGCATGAAGTCAAACTGTATTTCTCATTAATCTATTATTTTACCCTAAGTCATGTGCACCTTTGTTATCGTGAAATTTTGACTCGGAGTTCTTTAACTCTAACTCTTATGCCTTATTTTCTTTTCTTTTGGTTTTTTTATCTTTGGTGATATTATTCCTTAGTTCTATTAGGCTTTCTAATCTGCCCATGTAACGAGCCTTTAATCGATAACTCCCAAACCAAACGGTCTTACGGCACTGGGTGAGAAAATACCCCAAGGACTTAAGAATTCGAGCAAACAAGGCAACAAAACTAAGAATTTTATTATATGATCTGCTTTTAGGCATGAATATTATGCCTTATGAGGCACAAATATCCAGCTTAATCAGAGGATTATATATATATATTTTTAATAAGACATAAGAATCTTTGTTTTTGAAACTTAAGTGTGTAACTGTATAAAGCATGCATATATCATCAAGATAAAAATTAAGACTAAATTACTTTTCTAAATTTTCTTCCTAACCTTGGAAAGCAAATAAATAATCTTATTTTGTTCAAGTATAAGAAATTCTAATTATGATTCTCCTATTCCTTAAAATTGACTTAATTTCTTACAAAAAATATATCAAGATATTGTTTCTATTTTCAAAAAGTTTTTAAAAGTAAAGAAAATGTTAAATTTTTTTAAATAAAAGGAAAACCTACGTTATGTTAGAACCCTCCCCCACACCTATCTCATGCATTGTTCTCAATGTATGATTTAATGCATAGATGCATGAAAAAGAAGAAAGTGAAGAAAAATATAACCTTAAGGCGGTGGTTCCGGTGGTGGTCTGATTGGTCCACGAAATGCGGCCCAATCTAATTTGCGTGGAGTTCGAAGGAACCCACCAGAAATTTCTCTAATATAACCCGCTAAAATGATGTATATATGAATTATTTTTATTAAGAATTTTACCTCATCTAATTTTCAAATTTTCAAACTAATTTCAAAGTCATTATTATCAACACCTCTGTCCCAAAATGGAGTATGAAAAGATGGAATGTTTGATCTAGAATCAGGAAGCGCATGAACTACAATTGACTCAGAAAAATGACTGAAGTCAAGTAAAGGTTCAGGAGTCAAAATTTGTTCAGGAAGTAGGTGCAAATCAAGAAGTTGAAACTCAAGTCCACATTCATTTCCCCACAATGGAATGTGACTTTCTAAGATTGATAATTCAAGTTCAAGAATGACAGATATGAGAATCAAAACTGACTCTAAAATATTGCTCAAATCAGGTAGCAAAATAGGAGTCAATATTGATTCAAAAATTTGAACTGGATCACAAGTTTGAGACTCAAGGTCACATTCCTCATTGAGTTCAATTTCGTAAAAATGAGAACTTGCAAATTTGTCAATAGGACTTTCAAAAGTATAAAATTAGTCAAGTTCAATATGATGATCATAAAAGATTGGTGATTCAATTTCCCGATGGACAGACACATGATCCAATGTAGACTCTAGAGAAGGATTGAAATCAGGTGAAGACACCGGAATCATTATTGAATCAGGAAGTAGACTGAATTACCAAGTTGAGGCTCAGGATCATATTCATTCTCAAGTTCAATTTTAGGAAAGGGATAACTTGCCAAAATGTCAATGTAGTTTTCAAAATTTGGAGTTTGGGCAAGTTCAAATGGGTGTGCTGAAATGGAATCTTATTTTCCAAAATAACATGATTCTTTGGCTCTAGCAGAATGGATAGCGACATCAGGAATGGTCAAAGGGTGAGAATTGAAAGTTTTGACCATTATATCTATGTCATGCTTATAAGTGATTTAAGCCTGAGTCATGGCTTCAAGCAGCTTTTCATAGTCGATTGGTTTATCATTTTATTGTGATTGGACTTGAAAAGATGAAGTTTTGTTTTGGAATTTGTGGTGAAATCGTGAGTCCATCAGATTTTGTGATTGTTGCTCAGACTCACGCATACTCATTTTAAAGATTGATAGTTTTCTATTTTGAACTGGTGGAACTGAATATGAATCTTGGAAATATTATGAAATTAGAGAGGCCTGAAATTTTCGTTCGGCCTCCTGCATGGCTTCTATACTCTTTTCTAGTTCGGATTTTTTTCAATGGGTTGATTTAAAAAAGGAGTATAAGAAGCAAAATCGGGGAATGAATATTGTGAAAATTGTGGACAAGGTGGATAAAGAGGACAAGGTGGTTAAAAATTGGACTCGGGAGAGGTGAATCCCCATTAACTCTGCGAAGAGTTGAAATAATTTTGGAAATTATGGTCATAAGATTAGGGGTATGGGTTGTATTGATTCAGATAAGTCAATTCAGATAAGTCCAATCCGGTGTATTTGGTTGGTTTATATTGTAAAAAATCTGGTTGGAATTATCCGAGTCAAATGGGGTGAAATATGGATTACCATTAAAATTGAAAAAATTATTATTATAAGCCATTTCACACAAGAATTATCAAAATCAAATAAGGAGAAACAAATAAATAAACAAACAAAAAGAAAAAAATCTAATCTAAGTTAGGGTAAACCGTAGACCTAGACGACTCCTAATTGTTTAGACTATCTACAGGGGTATATTGCCGAATCTGACCACAAGTTAATCGGCCGATAGGGGCAAGATCAGTGGGAGGTATCTGTCCCTAAGCAACGGGCCTAATTATGTCAAACTACAAACCTTCGGGGTTTCGTCCCTCAATCCCCAACCTTTGACACCAATTTGGTAAGAGTCAAATTCTAATCAACTTCCTCTTAGGTCAGTCTCCTATTGAGTCTGAGATGTCCCTAGGGCCAACGTCTACTCAGTTTTAGTTAGGTTTGGGTTAGTGAGTGAGGAGATTATTTCTGGGCTAAGAGAGGGTAATGACTTCCCCACCTTATCTTGTTTATAGGACAAGCCCTTAAGATTGATTGCGCAAAGTGTGCAGGATATAAAAAAGTAATATTCAACAAGCAAATAATCACTCAAAAATGTTTCCTAAACTATATGCTATGCATACGTACCTTTTGCTCTAGCACTCTTCAACAATAATACAAAATGTAAACGAATTAGACGCGTGCCTAAATGCAAAGTCTAAACCATTTTTAGCATTTAACAAACATCATTTTACTGTTGAGGTTAGAAAGTATGTACAGTGAAACAAACAAGGAAATAAATAACTACAGAATTTTAGCTTTGCAATTCAGCCGACCTGCAAAAAATACAGGTTAGTAGTTCATTCAGATTGCCACTGAAATGTAGCAAATCTGAGGGCTTCTGGGCTCTGCTTTCTAGAGCAGAGTCCAGGGCCACTTATATGTCTACTGCAGCAAAAATTCCTTATTGTTAAACCTGCACACCAAGAACAAAGAAGAAAGTTAACCAAAAATGTAAATCTAAAAAGAGAATAACTTACCGTCCCTCCCTGGCAATGGCGCCATATTTTGGTTGAGTTTTTACCTGCACAAAAAATACAGAATTTTAGAACTTTAAGAATAGAATCTGTAAGTACTCAATTCTACTGCTATAACAAGTGGCTATGCGGGTCGTGATCCACAAGGAGGGACTAGCAATGAAAGCCTTTTAGTAAGTTCTCTTTTATGCAACAAAGTATGGTTAAAGATCTTCTTTTAGTTCTTTAAAAGAAAAGAAAAAATAGGTTAAGTTGGAAGAAAGTGGTAGATTGAGAAGGTGGAGAAAATGGAAAATAAGTTTATATAAAGAAATTAAAAAGAGTGATGAAAGAGTTGGGAGATTGTGGTGTAGGTGATTAAACTAAAAGTTAAACGAAAAGGAAGAAAAAGCTAAAAGAAATACTTACCTCCTATGGCTAAATACTTACCTTGAGTCTGTGGCGACGATGTTACCTTGAAGTGGAGGCAATCAGCGCATAGCCCATAAGAGTTGATTCCCGTCTCTTTCAAATTACATCATCAAGACGATACAAGTATGAAATGATACAGATTGAGATTAAAATCCAATTTCATGAGCTATCGGCGGCTCTAGCAAAGGCACGGCTCTTTCGATGCTATAAGACTCACTTGGATAGCAATTGGTACCAAAAGAAGAGAAACAGAAAAAGAAGAAGAAGAATACAAAAAACAAAGAAGAACATAAAAATGTAACTATAGATTCAATATTGTAACAATAAGAGAAAAGAAGAATAACTTACACCGGTGTCACTCTCAGTACAAGCTTCACTCTCATTCTCCTATGAAACTCTGATCTCCTCTAAATTACATAAATGAAAATTGAAAATTATATGAAAAGAAAAATAAAAACCTACGCTAAAAAGAATGAAAAACTGGCCTAGAATCTATCTCTGCATGGTCGCTCCCTCTGGTCTCTGAAAAACCTAGTATTTATAGGCAAAACCCAACAGGGAGGAGCATACGAAAATAGGGGGAGCAAACGCTCCCCCAATGGAGTCAACAAAGCCGTCAAAATGCGGCCTTGGCCGCGATTTTTGCGGCCTGGGTGTGGCGAGGTGGCCACACACGGGAGGGTACAACTCCTCATTCAGTGATTTGCTTTTATCTGGTTCTGAATTTCCCATTTCAGCTCCCAGATTTGATGAAATTGCCTTCGATCTTCGGCTTTAACTAATTGATTTTGGAAGATTTGTTTTAACTAGTTTTCAACTTCTCTCTGATTTGTCATGATCTGCCCTGATTTTCTGATTTCCAATTAATTCTAAATTAAATCAGAATTTTGATGGGCCTTTGGCCGTTTCTCTTTCCTTTCCTTTAGCAATGGGCCTGCATATAAATTAGATAATAATTAAGATTAAAAGCAGAGTATATTATATAATAAGTATGAGAATGTGACAATGAATGTGCCATATCAGCGACCGATCACCGGTCCATCCCTGACTCAATGTCATCCCTACTCCCAAGGTTACAAGAGCACATTTTAGAAGGTTTAAGGCCCTTAACTTAATAAATACAATTATCATATCAATCTAGCTGCTAAAAGGAAATAAATAATCTATAATATAATTGTGATCTTAAAAGCGAACTGTTTAAAAGGTTATCTCTCTTATTTTCTTTTTTCTACACATATTTTTTTTATCATTCTCTAAAATTAAAATGAGATTAAATTACAAGAAACTATCATGAATTTTTAGATTTTTCTAAAAAAAACTTTTAACAACTATGAAACTACCATGAATTTGTAACCATTTGCAAAAAATTGCCACAAACTTCAAAAAATTCAAGAAATTATTTTAAAAACACATGCATAATCACTGCTCACAAGAAGATATAAATCTTTGGTATAATAACAAGAGAGACAACAAAAGTACACTTTCTATGTAAATAAAGTTAGGAACTAGGAATTTCAAGTGAATTTTGAGCAGAATTTTAAGCGTGATCCATTGCTAGAAACGCACAGGTGATAGTTGGAATGTGTTCTCCTTCTATTGAGAATAAACTTGGTATATTCACATGTTAAATTCTATTTCCTTCATTAGCTAAAAGGGAACCAAAAGAAGTAGAAACTTTTTAGCCCCACATTGAAAGTGGTGTGAAAAATTGAGTGGTTTAAATATAAAAAGTTGAAGGTAAGAGTTTATAACGCTCCGATCCTTCGGCACGAAGATGTTACTACGACATATATGCGCAGGGTGAATTACCCTCACATATATACACTAGGCATCAGTACAAGCAGGAATCAGAGTACGGAAATACAGTGGTAATATACATTCAAATAAAATAATACAAGTACACTGTATCACAGAGCGTAATACAATATTACAAGAATTAATACATCACCAAGAGGCGCAAAAGAATGAATTACAAGGGGATATACAAGGATGGACAGTACAAAAATGCTCACGAGCAGCAATAAAAAAATCTGAAGGCCTCCGGACAGTCTACCATGCTTCCGCTGCGCCACTCTAATTAACAACAAGAAGTCCACAAGTTTCAAGCTCCGGGATCTAAACATGCAGGTCCAGGGTTGTTAGAAAATAACCCGAGTATGTAAGATGAAGCCAAGTGGGTGTACAAACAAATACACGTGTATGGATAAATCCAATTGAAAGACATATGTCAAAAATCGTGTCATGAGCACAGGTACACTCAAGCATGATCTGAGGCATCAAGAGAAGCGATAAATTCAAGTGTGGAAAAAACTAGTTGTACAATCTCAGACTTTGGATTCATGAGATTGATACATCAAAGGAATAATCCAAACAAGGAACCCATCATATATATACGATATACCTCATGTCTCAATCGTCTGAGTTTATACAACCTGAGTTGACCTCAGTGTAACAAAATATGAATACTAGGAGTAGTTACCGTGTCACAGGAATCATATACAAATGACGGGCAGGATAACTAAATCATGCAATAATAACAATTAGTGTTGCCTATTATTATAATTATTTTCTTTTAATGTCCCATACCACTGGTAGCTCATACTGGGTCTGTAATCTAGTAGAACTCAATCTGAATTCTGATATATGGATACCATTATTCGAATAAGATAGTGATTCAATAACACCTGCTCCTAACATACACTAATATTGTTTAGTAATTAAGTTATATTAGGTAAAGGGTCAAGAGTCATGTATTCAAGCATGCAAGCATAAGTCAATAAACCAAAGATCAAAAAATCCAGTGCAGTAGCTAGAGAATCACAGATAGTAAAACAGAGTGTTCAACCGAGGTCATATAACATAAATAAATGAACTATAATATTATAACAGTTCACAAACAGTGCATAAGATGACAAAGCATGCAAAACTAGTAGTATGCGCTCAGATTCTGGATTCACGATATTGATACGTCGAGGGGATAATCCAAACAAGGAATGTAACGCCCCGACCCTGAGGGTACGGGGACGCTACGATGACGTACATACGTAGGGCAAAAATACCCTCACATATGTATACTAAGCCTCAGTACAAGAAATAAGTACAATATACATAATAATTCTAGCATTAAATAAGTACAAGAATACCCACAGAAAGGGGTCAGTGATCATGATAGATATGGAAACAAGCATAAATAAGAAAATAAAGACAAAATAATAAAGATACTTATGAATAGTATTGATGACGAGTCTCCTATGTGTATCCAGTGAAATATCTGGTACTATGATATCTCGAATATTCAACCTGGGTACGCAAACCCGGGTCGTCAGAAAGCAACCTAGTGAGTGAAAAAAATGAAGGAAGTAATAATATATACTATAATAGTACAATCACAGTAATATATAATACATGTCAGGGTAACAATAATAATGTATAAATATTCTAACAATTGGAATATCAATATTATAAGTATGTTATTTATATCATCATCACTACCTGGCATGTTTATAACAATGTTACCTATCAGCACTATAACATCATAAATACTTAGCATGTGATAACAGTATTACATCCATAATACTTTATAATACATGATTGTAACTATAACAATATCAATTGGGAAGAGTTATATATCAGCATCAACTAACTTTATGTTATTATACCATTAACATGTTATTAGTATGTATATGAGTAATAAGAGATATTATATTTATGTGCACACTAATAATATTAAGTGTTTACTTATCATGTATCAAGTCTTAGTTATTTAACATACAATGTTTACACTAATAATAATAGAACCTGATGGTGTCGGTGGGAAACAGGAATAATCTTATTATAATGTCATGAGTGTACAGGAACAGTGTGTATATGAAGAATATATGGAATAGAAAATACATGAAATGCAGAGTATGTGTGTGTATGAGTAGTGTGTCACCACATAAAATGTAATATGTATCAAGAAGTGTAACAACGTATACAGGTGATATGATAGTGGAGAAAATATCAGGAATAGTAATAAATACAACTAGACAATATTATACAAGTATCGGGCAAGTTATGTTATTTATATAAAAATAACAATCAGTACTGCTTGATATTTTAATTAATCTCTTCCAATATTCCATACCACTGGCAGTTCATACCGGAGCCGGCATTCCGGCTGAACCCATCCGAACGTGGCATACGGGTTCAATGATCCGAACGAGAGAGTGACCAAATAACAAGCATTCCTGGTGCCATCATTGTTTATACTGTTTTAATATGTTAATTGGAAATCCAATAGTTAAGGAGCTCTAATCGAGTGGGTGTATCCTGTGTATACCCAGGATCACGGCCTTACCAAGACTCCCTAGCTGCGAGACCAGGGCCAACCCGCTAGGGTAAAATAAGTAACGGGAAACGGGAAGGCAGCCAGCAATATCATGTCCCCAGTAGTGGGACTAACAATGGATCCAAACATCCACGCAACAAGATATAGTCAACCGTCAAGTCTCCTCCATTCCCAAGTTATATTTATTATATTTAAACTGCACAGTTCAAGAACAAGTATAGGGCATGGTACATATAATACGATAATAGGACATGGACTCTGTTGATAGCATGAAACAAGATAACGGGAAATAGGAACAAAGAGATGTGGGATTCTAGGCTTTGATCCACGTGGCACTTAGTTCCACACATCGTATATCAACAGCTCACATGTCCAGTAATGGGAATATCAATATCAGTAACGGAAAATAATTATGTAACATGAATACAAGAATATCCATGTAACAATAATTCATGTAAAATAAACGATGATCCACGTAACAGGAAATACAGAGACAATCAATGTATGCATACCGGTGAATCTATGTAACAGTGATATAAATATGAATAATAGCATACAGAGTATTCATGTAACGATATCTAGTGTAATAGCGTATCCATGTATCAGTGGTTCATGAATATGCAATAATAGTGTTATGTGTATCAGTATCTGTATAACAGTGATACTTGCACATGGAATAACAATATCTAGTGTAATGGGTATTTACATAAAATATAATGTCAAACGTACTAGAATGTTCGTGTAACGATATTACGGGTACATGTAGTAACGATGTCCAGTGTGAATCAGGTAACGATGATCATACCATATAATCGAGTATCAGATGTTCCTATTTGTAACAAATAAATGATTACAATATTATTAATATGATCAAGATCACAACATTATTACATATATTTATCTATTTTAATTATCAATTTATTAGTTAATTTACTTAGTAGAATTATTAACTTATGAATCCCGGTATTTAGACAAGTCATCTATATTTTATAATAAATCAAGAAACAAAATAAATTATTATTATGTTATTGATTATGTTTAAAGAATAATCATGAATATTCTATTTACAATGATATTTTGATAATTACAATTTATTAAGTAATATTTACAGTGATTAACCGATAAACACGACTTATTTAATAAAGCAATCAATCAATTTAATTAAACAGATAACTATAATTTATAAAAGAAAAAACTCACTTAGCTATTATGAGAGTGTAGCTCTCTTTTCTCCGATCGTAGTGGTTCTAGAATTGTCCAAATCGGACTCCGGATGCTTCAGATATCGCCCGAACACTAAAATCATAACAAAAAGGGTTAAATATGTAATTTAAAAGATTTAAAAGGATATAAATTTATTTAACAGGTATTTTTATGTAAAAATTATCTTATTGAGTTTAAAAATGGGTTTGGTCTCTTAACGGGTCAGGATTAGATCCAATACCCAAACCCAATAGACTTATGTGTAATGGGTATTGGGTTTAGGTTATTGGGTTTGATTGATAATGGGTTTGGATTTGGGCTTAAAGATTTGGATTTGGATCCAGAGAGAGAGAGAGCCACCTAGTCGGCGGTGACGCGCAGAGGGAAAAAAAGAGAGAGAGATGGAGAAAAAGAACATGAAGAAGAAAAAGAAGAAGGAGAAGAAAAAGAAGAGGAGAGATAAAGAAAGGAGAGGAGGAAAAGGAGGGAAGGGGGTGGCACCCGGTTGGGGGCACGGTAGCGTGCCGACCACCGGCTTGCCGGCGGCGACAGGGCCGCCAGCGGCGGTTTGCACTCCCCATGGGACACACACACACAGAGGGTGAGAGAGAGAGAGATAGAGTGAGAGAGTTGAAGAGAGAGTAAGAGAGAGAGAGAGAGAGAGAGAGAGAGAGTTAAGGGGGGAGAGAGAGACGAGAGAGAGGGAGGTTAAGAAAATGGAGAGAGTCAGTTAATAAAGGCAGTGGGGAGGCTTGAAAAAGAAGAAAGAAAAGAAAATAGTAAAAGGGGATTTAAGAGTATTTAATTAATATTATTTTAGTTGGTCAAAATTTGTCTAGCTCCAAACGGTTCTCAAACATTTTGTAAAATAGAGAATATTACATGGAGGAGGAATGTTAAATCAGATTCTAGAAATTTTGTCTGGTTTGTAGGTTAAAAATCATGGAACATTTCGCCGACACCGGTTTGACCCGATTTTTGATAAATTCAGAAAAATCTCAAAAAATACCCTAACATAAAAAATATGATTCTAAGACACTATGCAAAAGTAAATTCTAGAAACTCAACTCCATTTATGAATTAAAAATCGTAGAGCCAATTATCGGTATTGGTCGACACCGATTTTGGAGATTTTCCAAAATAATCCAGAAAAATTCCAGAAAAGTTTGAAAAATCTAAAATATTGAAAATGATATCTAAAACTGTAACCGACTCAATCTAACTACCAGAAAGGTCAAATCGACTTTATATGCCGTATCAAAAACTGATATTGTGATATGTACTTCCAGGATTGGGGGTTTACATTTCTTCCCACCTTACAAAAATTTCGTCCTCAAAATTTCAGTTCAGGTGGGAGAACACTATTAACAGCCCTGGTGCATGAATGTTATGGGCGTACGATGCTTCTACTACACTACTCTCATCTCTATACTGAACTCAGGGTGGAGAATTAGTGTCGCGAATCAAAGATAAAAGATTGGAAGCGATAGGATGAAGAGAAAGCGAGAAGGGAATCAGATAATTTTGGTTAATATTAGAAATTAAGGAATAGAAAAGAGTCGAGGAGTGAATTGTCAACGAAATGGTGTTCTTGTACTCGTCGCTAGAAATCTCCAAATTCAGGTACACATGAGTTTTAATCAGAATCTGATTGTACTGTTGGTAAGAGCCCGAGAATTGACTTAGTTGGTTACCCATATCAGGTATGAACCTAGGCCCTGATACCACTCTGTAGCATCCCCGTACTCTCGGGGTCGGGGCGTTACAAGGAAACTCTTATATTATATATATATATATATATATATATATATATATATATATATATATATATATATATATATATATATATATATATATATATATATATATATATATCATATACCTTATGTCACCATCGTCGAAGCATATACAACCCGAGTTGCCACAAGCAGGAGTGTACTTTAACTATCCAACAATAATAATAATATCGTTTATTTTTCTTGTCCCTTTCCCACCGGTGTCCCAACACTGACAGTTTATGCTAGAGCCCGTACTTACAGTGGAACTCATCTGAACTCTGATATGCGGGTACCAACATTCAAACATGGGAGAGAACGAATAAGAGACGCTCCTGGCATTATTATTGTACAAGTATGTGTGTCTGTTAAAATGCACTGAGAATACTTATCACTCTAACACCAGGCAGCATAGACAGGCAAGAGAAATGATTGTTTCTTTTGGGGAATGGATTTTACAGGCGGCCCCTACAGACTCAAGAGGTGGTCCCCACCACGTGTATGGTGTGACACATTTCTCTGTGTGGCACTTAGTTCCATTTTGGATTCACCGGACACTAAAATGATCATGGGATACATCCTTGTCATCCCGACACCCGGTGTGTCAGAATCTAGAGGTGCTCTGCACCACGTGTGTAGTGTGATGCTTAGTTCCATGCCTGATGCCAGTATGATCGTGCTATTAATGTGAGTAACATACAAGAGACATGAGTACAGGATACACGAGTACCGAAGGTGATCTAGGTAGAACCTGGACACAAAATACAGAATTTCAGCTTTTAGAATAGAGATGTGCAAGGTGCTCAATTCTATCGCTATAGCAAGTAGCTATGCGGGTCGTGATCCACAAGGAGGGACTAGCGAAAGAAACTTTTTAAGCAAGTTCTCTTTTATGCTAAAATTAATTATTAAAATTCTTTTTTTAGTTCTTAAAAGAAAAGAGAAAAATGGAGTTAAAATCAGTTAGGAAGAAATGGTAGAATGAGAAGGTGGAGAAAATGAAAGTGGATATATACAAAGAAATGGAAAAAGATTAAAAGAATTTAGAAGATTGTGGTGTTGGTAATTTACACTAAAAGTTAAAAGAAAGAAATTAAAAATAATTACTTATCTCCTTTGACCAAAAGCTTACCTTGAATCTTTGGCGATGATGTTACCTTGAAGTGGAGGCAATCAGCGCATAGCCCATAAGAGTTGATTCTCGTTTTTTCCACATTACATCATCAAGACAAAACAAGCATGAAATGATACAAACTGAGACTAAAATCTATCGTCATGAGCTATCGGTGGCACTCGCAAAGGCAAGGCTCTTTCAATGCTATAAGACTCACTTGGATAGCAATTGATACAAGAAAGAGAGAACTAGAAAAGAAGAAGAAGAACACAAAAACAAAGTACATAAAAAAGGTAACTATATATTCGATTTTATAATAATAAGAGAAAAGAAGAACAACTTACAACGGTGTCACTCTTAGCACAAGCTTCATTCTCATTCTCCTATGAAATTCTGATCTCCTCTGAATTATATAAATGAAAACTGAAAATTACATAAAAAGAAAACAAAAACTACACTAAAAAAGAATGAAAAAGTGGACTAAATTCTATCTCTGCATCCTCGCTCCCTATACGCTCTGAAATTTATAGGCAAATCCCAACCTATGAGAGTGTATAAAGATAGGGGGAGCAAACGCTCCCCCTAACTTACTAACCAAGCCGCGGAAACGCGGCTTTGGCTGCGTTTCCATGGCCAGGATGTGGCCAGGTTGCCACACCCTGTTAGTGGTACTCCCCGGCTTCTCGATTTGCTTTTATCTTCAGCTGGATTTGCAGTTTAAGTCTGGGATTTTGACGAAATGGCCTTTGATTTTTTGCTTCAACCGATTGATTTGTAGGGATTTGTTCTAACTTGTTTTCAACCGATCTGAACTGAACTGATCTACCCTGATTTACTGACTTCGAATGAATTCTGATTTAAATCAGAATTTGATGTGCTTTTGAGCTCATTTCTCTTCCCTCTCTTTTAGGAATGGGCCTGCAAATAAATTAAACAATAATTAGGAAAAAGCAGAGTTTATTTTATAATAAGTATGAGAATATGATAATGAATGTGCAATATTAGCGACTGATCACACCCCCATACCTATCTTTTGCTCGTCCTCGAGGAAAATAACTAAACTATACTAAGGATTATTAGACCACTTTCGCAGGTCACGCGATTGCACTGAGCATGTGCAACAAGCCGTTAAACCTCTAGGTTTTCCCTAGAGGATGAGTTTTGTCTCGTGAGGGTTTTCAGTGGATTAAACTCACAAAATCCGTAAAGAAAGAGAAAAATGTTAGTATTTTGAAAACACATTTTGAAAGAAAAATATTTGAAATATTATTGTAAGATTTAAGTAATCTATAAGTTATAGGAAAACAGAATTTTTCATTCCTAAACTTAGTCTCTATTCAAAAATTTGTTATCAATCAAAGTAAGGAGTCAAATTGTATTTCTCATCTAGTCTATTACTTTACCCTAAGTCATATGCACCTTGTGACCGTGAAAATTTTGACTAAGGGTTCTTTAACTCTAACTCTTATGACTTATTTATATATATATATATATATATATATATATATATATATATATATATATATATATATATATATATTTGGTGGTATTATTCCTTCATTTTATTAGGCTTTCTAATCTGCCACGGTGACTCCAAAACCAAACGATCTTAGGGCACCGGGTGAAAAAAAACACCCCAAGGACTTAAGGACTCGAGCAAATAAGGCCTCAAAACTAAGGATTTTATTATATGAACCGCTTTTTGGCGTGAATACTTATGCTTTATTAGGCACGAATACCCAGCTTAATCAGAGGATTTTTATATATATATTTTTCTCAAACTTATCTAATCATCTTTCGCATAAATACTAAGGCTTGCTTAGGCCAAAGCACCTAACTAGTCAATAATTAGATTTGTTTATCTTTTATTTTTTTATTTTTAAGGCATAAGAATCTTTTTTTTTTGAACCCTAAGTGTGTCAGTGTATAAGGTGTGCATATTTCTTAAAGGTAAAGATCAAGACTAAATTACTTTCACAAACTTTCTTCCTATCCTTAGAAATCAAACAAATAATCTTATTTTGACAAAGTATAAGAAATCATAATTATGCTTTTTCTATTCCTTAAAATTGACTTAATTTCTTAGAAAAAATATGTCAAAATATTGTTTCTATTTTCAAAAAGTTTTTAAAAGTAAAGAAAATGTTAATTTTTTTTTTTATAATAAAAAGGAAAACCTAAGTTATGTTAGACCCTCCCCCACAACTATCTCACGCATTTTCTTCAATGTATGAATTAATGCATAGATGCAAGAAAAAGAAGACAGGGAAGGAAATACTACCTTAAGGTGTGGTTCCGGTGGTGGTCTGATTGGTCCACGAAATGTGGCCCAATTGACTTTGCATGGAGTTCGAAGGAACCCACCCGAAATCTCTCTAATATAACCCACTAAAATGATGTATACATGAAGGATTTTTATTAAAAATTTAACCCCAACTAATTTTCAAATTTCATAATTAATTTCGGAGTCAATTTTGTCAACCGCCCTGTCCCAAAATGGAGTGTGAACAGATAGAATGATTAACTTGGACTTAAGAAGTACGGGAACTAATACCGACTCAGGCAAGGCTCTTTCGATGCTATAAGACTCACTTGGATAGCAATTGGTACAAGAAAGAGAGAGTAGAAAAGAAGAAGAAGAACATAAAAATAAAGTACATAAAAAAGGTAACTATATATTCGATTTTATAACAATAAGAGAAAAGAAGAACAACTTACACCAGTGTCACTCTCAGCACAAGCTTCATTCTCATTCTCCTATGAAATTCTGATCTCCTCTGAATTACATAAATGAAAACTGAAAATTACATAAAAACAAAACAAAAACTATACTAAAAAGAATGAAAAAGTGGACTAAATTTTATCTCTGCATCCTCGCTCCCTGTACGCTCTGAAAATCTCAGTATTTATAGGCAAAACCCAACCTATGAGAGTGTATAAAGATAGGGAGAGCAAACGCTCCCCTACTAACCAAGCAGCGGAAACGTTTTCGCGGCAGCCACACCCTGTTGATGGTACTCCCTGGCTTCTCGACTTGCTTTTATCTTCAGCTGGATTTGCAGTTTAAGTCCGGGATTTTGACGAAATATCCTTTGAATTTTCGCTTCAACCGATTGATTTGTAGGGATTTGTTCTAACTTGTTTTCAACCAATCTGAATCGACCTGATCTGCCCTAATTTACTGACTTCGAATTAATTCTGATTTAAATCAGAATTTGATGGGCTTTTGGGCTCATTTTTCTTCCCTCTCCTTTAGGAATGGGCCTGCAAATAAATTAAACAATAATTTGGAAAAAGCAGAGTTTATTTTGTAATAAGTATGAGAATATGATAATGAATGTGCAATATTAGCGACCGATCAGAAGGTACAAGAGTTCAGGAGTATAGAATCAGAATCACTATATATATAACCGGAGCATGTGTTATATAGATAACTAGTCGGGTGTCACATCACAAGATAAGTATAATACAAGCAAATCACAAGAGGAATTAATACAGTATCATAAGTTACATGTCATGTGATAGTTCATCAGGTGTCAGGGTAAAGCATAGTCACAATCACATGATCGTAATATTGAGTGTCAAGTAATTAGCAGGTCGAGCCACATGTGTAGGAGAACCTTATATTTAAACATATCAAATTCTTCACAACCATATCAATAATAATTTTTAATTAATCTATTTATTAATTATCTAGGTAGGGCTAGTTAAGCTGGAGCAAGTTAGGCCATGTCAGCATATGCTTTGCACACGGCGGAGCTAGCGTGCAGCTCTAGACGCTAACACATTCAGCGAGGTTGCACTCGCAGCGAGCCTGCGCTCGTGGCGAAGCGGACGCATGAACGTCAGACTAAGACACATGGCGAACCTAGATGTACACGGTGAAGCGGTGTATAAGTGCTCTACAATGCATAACGAAGCCACACTCGCATCGAAGCTAAACACACATGTCGAAGCAGTGTATGAATGTTAAGTATGCATGCAGAGAAATTTCGCTCGAACGAGTTTAGCTGTAAGTGCTGAGCCCTAAGCTCACCTCCCAGAGGAGCTGTATGAAAAGCCCAGAGCTAAACTCAAGACTGGATCAAGCCAGCAAATAGCGATATTCACTAACGCACACGGGGAGCTATACACGTGTGACAGGAAGAGTGTCTAACCGCTACATCAATCATACACGATAGAGCAACGCTCGGGCGAGACTAGTGGTAAGTACTGGGCACTAGCTCACCTACCAGGCAGAGCATAAGTGACCCAGAGGGTCTAAGTCCGAAGACTGAATGAATGCCCGGAGGCTAAATGTAAGCCCGGAGGCTGTACAAGAGTACTTGCACAAGGGTTAGTACCAACACATGCACATGACTAAGCATACATACATTCGAAGTATGCAATCCTAAGATAAGGTTAGCGAGCAACGTTAAATGCTAAAGTGCACGGCGGAGCTATACACGTGTGATGGGAAGAGTGTCTAACCACTACATCAATCGTACATGGTAGAGCTATGCTCAGGCGAATCTATCGAATAAATGCTGAGTGCTAAGCTCACCGTCTGCGGGAGCAGATTTAAATAAACTGCTAAGCGGTTGATCCTGAAGGCTAACGACCACGAAGGGTCGGCCACGCATGGTAATAAAGTAGTATAACAAGCAGTATACATGTACATATATTAAACTACACTATTACAAGCGTTCGTCACAGAGCTACTACATACACAGTCCTGGGTACTCGGCTACATACAAGTACAATATTTACACGACCCAGTATACTACACAAGCACAAACACCCAGATATAAAACATTCCCAATACAAGTACAAGCTCAGCACCCATAAGAAATACATCACACACCCAATCATAAATATAGTATACGTCTAATATAAAATGCAGTACTTGCCTAATCAGAGTCTGGACACGTGCACGAGCACGGGGAACACCCATGACCAGAGATAGAGAGAAAAATAGTGAAAGGAGGAGGAAAGACCTAGAGAGAGGTCTAGAGAGAGTTAAAGAGAGAAAGAGAGAGATCAGGAGAGAGAAGGTGATCAAGAGAGAGAATCATATAAGAGAGAAGAGAGAAAGACTAAAGAGAGGAGAGAGAATCAGATCCAAAACCAGGCCACAGAGAGAACAGGTCAGAGGAGAGAGAGAGACATGAGAGAGAAAAGATAAAGAAAGAGAGGGAAAATAGAGAGAGGAAAAGAGGGGAGAGGGGGCCTGGCTAGAGGGGGCCGGCCAGAGTTGGTGTGCCGGTGGCTGGGGCGATGATTAGTCTACGATTCTGCATCATTACATTGCATTTTTCTACCGATTTATGAATAAAATGACACTTCTCACCCGTGTTTTGGTCTATTTTGCAGATAATCAAGAGTCTAGGGGTAAAAGACTAATAAGAGCCTAATTAAACCTAATTTTGGGTAATTAAATCTCATTTCTTGAAGGCCAAACTAGCGAGCTTCTAGAAGACATATTGGATCCAGAAATTAGGGGCGAATCTGAAGAAACCCGGATCCAATTTAACAAAAACCAAGGATAATTAGAAGGTTCTTGCAGCTGGATGAAGCCACTGGCCAAAACCAGGGACCTAAGTCCCTGGTATTGCTGTGAAAATGCGGCTTTGCTTGCAGCTCTATTGTGGACCTACACGTCGATCTTCGACGCATGGCTTCGTCTCGTCATCCAGAGCTTGCCTTTTCCTGTAAATACTGCATTGTTGAACCTGAGACGGGGGTTGAAAACCAAGAATTAGGGTTTCTCTCCTTAGGATTAGTTTTAGGTTTTCTTCTTTTTTCTTTTGTATTTTCTTTATATTTTAGTTCATGTATTAGGGCTTAGATAGATTCAGAGGGAGAAAGAGGGATCTTGTACTAGAGAGTGACAATCTATGTAAATGTGTCTCCTTTCTTTTCTATTGTAACCTTCTTCATTTCTACATGATCCTTAGCTAGTTTCTTTTCATGGCAATGTAATTATTAATCACTAACTAGCTAACCACTTACTTGATAATCCACATGAATCTAATAGCATCTACAAGGCCTTACTCTTACAAGAGCCAATGATGACTCATGATGATGGATTCTAACATTCTAACATCTAACCCACTGACAAGCTAACTTGCAATGTCTTCTTTATTTCATGCTCACCTCTACTTGGTTTTGATGATCTAATAGTAGCTTGCACCTTGTTGTGTGGAATAGAAAATTATGACATCTTAAACCTAGTCGAAATAATGGATCTTGTTTAAATTATAGGTTAAGTAAAAGAGATTGGGGAGATAATTTTATCTTGAACTTTTTGTCTTAGAGAGTATGCACTTCACACTTACACAATTTTTGGGATAAAAACAAAGACTAAAATGCCATAAAGCAAAAATAAATAAATAAGTATATAGTATATATGAAGAAAAAAATAACTTATTATGCTAGATAACTATGCCTCAAGAAGCATGATTATTCATGTCTAACGGTGGTCGAAAGAAACAAATAATCCCCCTTAGTTTTGTCGCCTTGTTTACTCGAGTCCTTAAACCCGAGGGATATTTTTCTCATCTTGTACCCTAATACCATCTGGTTTAGGAGTTTGATTGTAAAATCAAAGAGTTAAGAATTATCGTGTAGCTTTGGGCTAACGGGTCGTGTCCAGGAGGAGGAATGCGATAGAAGCTTTTCGGTGCTTTTGTTAAGTAACAAAGAATGAAATTGTTGTCTTTCTATTAAGTTGAAAAGAGAATGGAGAGAAGGGAAATGATTAAAAGAAAAATTGTAAATTTGGAGAAGGCTTTGGAAAAGGTGATTTAAAAAGCTTTGAAAAGTGATTTGTTATTTTTAATAAAGAAGAAAATCTGGGTTCACTATCTCACTACTCAATGATGTGTTCTTCTATTGAAATCCTTAGTGCGTCAACTTGATCATAGACAAAACTTAAGATTGATTTTAGAAAGTTTTAAGCAAAGCATATAAGATGGTTGGAAAAGTTAATTCTTTTCTTTAGAAATCATCTCGAATTGAATGTTAAATCATCAAGAAGTTCAAGTATGAGATAAAAACAAGTTCAAGAGACGTTTTTAAAAGAAGTAGAAATTTAAAAATCCAAACCCATCCTCATGTGCCTTCAAGAACACTTTCAAGAAGAAAGGCTTAAGTTAGGCATGCAATGATTCATTGGGTCTTTTCATCAAAACCATTCGAAGAAGGGGGATCAGAGAGAGGAGTAATAGTGAGCCCAGAAAATCGATTTAGCTACTCATGGAAGACAAAGAACAATGCATGTAAATAAAGCAAGACATACCGTAAAAAGGAGTGGAAGAAAAGGTATCTTGATCCTTGTATTGATGTCACTTCAATCTTCAGAATACAATCACTCAATTTCTCTCTCTCACTGGTATTTGCACTGAACTACAAATTGTAAAACAAAGATACAACTTTTATACTATCTAAGAAAGAGCCTAAACCTTAAAACTAAACAAAAATTCTAATCCTAGTCTCCCCCTTTTTCTTCTCTGTTGAAAATGGTATTTATAGGAAGAACCAGAGGGGAGAGGTCGTAGGAAGATTGGGGGAGCAAACGCTCCCCCAACAACCCTAACAAAGCCGCGAAAATGGGGCTAGGGCCGCGTTTCTGCGGCCCTGGTGTGGCCAGGTGGCCACACCCAAATGGGGGATGCTCCTAGTTTGGTGATTCTCCCATATCTTCTGCTGGTTTTCTCATTTCTGCTCTAGGATTTAACGAAACAGCCTTTGATTGTTGGCTTCAACCGCTTGATTTGGGAAGATACATTTCAACCGATTTTCAACCTCTCTGATTTGCCAAGATCTGCCTTGATTCCCTAATTTTGAATTTATTCTAAATTAATTCAGAATTTGATGGGGTTTTGGGCTAGTTTCTCTTTTCTTTCTTTTAGCAATGGGCCTATATTTAACAAAGAAGAATAAGACTTATTACTAGGATTTATTAGATAAAAAGTATGGTAATGTGACAACGTATATGCAATATATGTGACTGATCACACCCCCACACTTATCTTTTGCTCGCCCTTGAGCAAAACATCAATAGTTAATTCTAATCAATTGTTAGACCACTTTCGCAGGTCACTCGATTGTACTTAACATGTGCAACAAGCCGTTAAACCTCTAGGTTACCCCTAGAGGACGAGTTTTGTCTCGTGAGGGTTTTCAGTGGATTGCACCCACAAAATACATAAATAAAGAGCAAAAATATTAGTATTTTCGAAAAGCATTTTGAAAGAAGAAAATATTTGAAGTATATTTGTGAGAGTTTAAGTAATCTATAAGTTATAGGAATATCAAAATTTCATTCCTAAACTTAGTTTCTATTAAAAAAACATGTCATTAATCAAAGTAAGGAGTCAAATGTATTTCTCATCTAGTCTATTACTTTATCCTGAGTCATATGTACCATCGTGACTGTGAAGTTTGACTAAAGGTTCTTTAACATTAACTCCTATGCCTTATTTATTTTATTTTTGGTGGTATTTATTCCTCAATTCCATTAGGTTATCTAATTTACCCATGTAATGAGCCTTTAGTCGGTGACACCCGAACCGGACAGTTTTAGGGCACCAGGTGAGAAAACACCCTAAGGACTTAAAACACTCGAGCAGATAAGGCCACGAAACTAAAGGTTTTTATTTATAAAATGTACCCCTTTTAGGCGTGAATACTTATGCTTCATGAGGCATAAATACCCAGTTTAATCAGAGGATTTATATATATAAATTTTCCAAACTTATCTAATTATCTTTTGCATAAATACCAAGGCTTTCTTAGGCCAAAGCACCTAGCTAATCAATAATTAGATTTGTTTATTTTTTATACATATATATTTTTTTTCTTTTTATAAAGCATAAGAGTCTTTGTTTTTTTTTTAAACCCTAAGTGTGTAAGTGTATGAAGTGTGCATATTTCATCAAGGTAAAGATCAAGACTAAATTACTTTCACAAATTTTCTTCCTAATCCTAAAAATCAAACAAGTCATCTTGTTTTTTTCTTTTTTTTTTGTTATATTAGTCATGTTAGAACCTCCCCCACACTCATCTCATGCATTGTCCCCAATGTATGAAAAAATGTATAGATGCATGAAATGAAATGTAAAAGAGGTGCATATATTATACAAAAAATATGTACAACATCAAGTTCCTCCCACACCTAGATCTTTTTCGGTCTCATCCCTCTAGCTCTCTTCCCATCCTTCCAATGGGTCCTCCTTATAGGGCATAGTGGGGAGCCGATTTTTTTTGTCATTTTAGCTCTCTTCCTCCCCAGTGTCACCTTCTTTAGGTGTTTCTTCCTCATATTACTACATTCATTATTCAAAAATTAATCTCCACCACACTTCTCAGTTGGAACTTCTTCATTATGAATACCTAGGAATTCTAACTCAGTTCCATATATCTCCTCAAAGCTTAGGTCAACACGTTCCCCCGAGATGTGTAATTAACCAAAAATCCCTAGTTGGTTCATCCAAACACATGAGTTCTTCTTCGAAGAGGTTTTCAAAGTGTGTCAATCGGAGGTTCTTGAATTATATTCATGCGATATATTATTGGTTGGGTCATCGAAAGTGAAGATATTCAAATCAAATTTCCCTTTTTAAAGGGTACTCTAACATTAGGATCACCGACATATGCCTTCTCATCAAGATAATCGCATTCATTCTTAAATAATTCATTAAGAAACACGACTCATTCTCTATACCTTCACTCTCTTCATCACAATTATTTTCAATAAAGTTTACCTCAAATGTTTGGTCTCTTATCTTACGAGGTTGTTTTTCTAGGTTGAAGACATTGACTTCTCTAGTCATGTCCCAAAGATTAATCTCATAGACCCATTCCTACAATTGAAAATAGCATTAGCAGTAGCAAGGAATGGGCGCCCTAAGATAACAGGAGTTTGAGCCCTAGGATTGGACACAGGTTGTGTCTCAAGAACTATGAAATCAACTGGATAGATAACCCCTGACCCGGATAAGGACATCAATAATTTCTCCCTTTAGAACTTTCACAGAACGGTCAGCCAGTTGGATAGTGACTCGAGTTGGACTAAGTTTGCCCAACCCGAATTTTTGATAAACTGAGAATGGAAGCATGTTGATACTTGCTCCCAAATCAAGAAGTGTAGGACTAATCTCGGCTTATCCTTTAGTGCAGGCAATGGTAAGACAACCTGGATCCTTGTATATGTGTAATACCCGTTCCCGGAATACGTACTTAATTTCGTATTCAGTTTTCGATCGTATTTTTCGATTTACTTTCCGTATTTGACCGATTTCAATTTTAAATATCATTTGCCAATATAATATATTTTATATGATTTTCTGGAATTTTCCGGAATTAAAAGGAATTTCTTCAAAACCGGTGTCGACCAGTGCCGCTGATCGATTCCTGAATTTTTATCTTACAAACTGGTTAGAATTTTTAGAAGATTCTTTAGACATTTCTTCTTAGAATTATGTTTAATACTTAAATACTTTTTCTGAAGATTTTACGAATTTATGGATATTCCACCAGAGTCGGTAGAAGACTGACTCCAGTATTTTTATTTCACAAACACTTAGGAATTTCTAGAAAGTCCTTTAGGCATTATCTCTTAGAATCATATTTTCTACCTACATTCTTTTTCTGAGAATTATATGATTTATGAAAATTCTTTCGGAGTCGGTAGGTAACTGATTCCGGGATTTTTTGATTTAAAACTATAAAGTATTTCTTAAAAAGGATTTTACTACGAGTCTTCATATATTATTATTGATTTTTGGTGAAAATTGCGAGTCGTTCCGAGATACTTAAATTTCGGACGATTTCGGTATTTTCCGAATTGTTTTCCCGCATACTCGACTTTATCTCGGGAAACTGTGTTTCCGATATTTTCATTTTTGGAGACCAAGAAAATATCTTCTCATTTCATTACTTTTCCTTTTTCCTTTTTCCTTTATTTCCTTTAATCTCCACCACAAACTCCTTTACTTCATCCCTAAGTTTTTCCACCTCACCACCTTCCACACACTTCCATCAATCCCCACCACCCAAATCTCCACCTCACCATCTCCATGGCAATCTTTGATTGGCCAAGGAGAACACCTCATCCCCCACTTGGCAAGCTCCTATTGGCCAAGAGACACCTCATCATCCACTTTGCAAATAAGCCCCTCTCTTTTAATTATTTACATCTCCTTCACAAATCCAAAAACCTATAAATACTTTTTCTTTTCATTTCTCTCTCTCTTTCTTCACTTCACCAAAAGAGAATAGCCTTCACCAAATCCCCCTTCACCTCAACCTCAAACTCCAAGGCTTCACCAAGGTCTTCTCCATCTCCACCACAACTACTTGGGTTGGGATCGTCTCCTCCTTCGTCGATTGCATCGCCGTGGATCACTTCCGACCACGATCTCTTCAAGCTTCCCATAACCGATCTATGTGAGTATATCTACTCACCAAGACTTGTAATCTTCCTTGTATTCTTGTGTTGATAAATCATGTCCCCTTAAGTCATCAAAATCATATTTTTAGCTATCAAAGATAACCACCACAAAAATCTGATTTTTTTGACCTAACAGCAGCATTTTTCAGAACTTCGGTCGACCGGCCCTAGGGGGGCAGTCGACCGATGTGCACAACGTGCACAGTTTTGAGTAGGCGGTCGACCGGTTCACCAACCAGTCGACCGGTAGAAAACCTGGAGCTCACGGCCCTGTATCGGTCGACCGGCAGTCGACCGACAGGCGACCGTTAGTTATGTCTCCGGTCGATCGGCAGTTGACCGGAAGTCGACCGACCAAACCTGGAGGTTACGGCCTTGTATCGGTCGACCGGACGTCGACCGTTAGTTGGTGACTGTCCCGTATCGGTCGACCGGCCATTTAACCCAGTCGACCGATAGTCTGGTTTTGGGCCAAAATTGTTGATTCTTATTCTTTCTGAAATTAGATCCTAACCTTGATACATGGGTGATGTATTATCCTTGCTAAACACTTCATAACTGGTATTTCATGACTTGTTCATTACCATTATCAACCGCTTGTCAATTCTTTAGACTTGTCAGTTTTATGTTTCCTTTTAACACATGTATATCACCTGACTTGCTAGACCCTCTCGTTAGGCTATGACTTGTCCTGCTTATCATCAATCTCTTATTATGATTGATTGCTTGTTATATATCACCACTTTGTCATGCTATCTTTTAAAACCAAGCATGATATACTTGACCTTGTAATTATTATGTTTACGGGAATCCTGTCTTGTTTTATGGAACTAAGTGCCACACCATACTCGGTGGGGGCCACCTCTAGAATCCATTCCCTCAGAGCAAAGTGCCACACCACACGGTGGGGGCCACCTCTTGAATCTGTTGGGCTATTACTGTTATGTTTATTCTTTCCCGTAATCTGATAATTCTTATTAAACTACAACTTGTACGGGAATGGGAGGAAGTGATGGATGCCGGAATGATACCTTGCTTATAGTAATGGAATAAAATATTGACGACTTGTGGTAGTGGAACCATGAGTTCCACAGAAGACATGTGATTAGGGGGACTTTGGGCCTCCAATACTGGTTCCAGGTGTATGGAAACTACTATAAGAAGTGTTATCAGTTCTCCATCTACTTCCGGTAACGACCCTCGACTCTCCAATATGGATGTATGTGAGTCGGGATATATACCGAGACACATACCTAGATATATGGGTCAGACGAGTAATAATAATAACTAGATGCCCGTTGTATTTCAATCATGATTCCAGTGATGATTCCGGTTATGTCTTAGTTATGTTTCCTGTTATAGTTTCCGTTATGTGTACCTATTATGATTAGTTCCTGTTATGTCTCATATTATGGACCCTGATTATTGTTGTTATGCATTCCCGTTTGACTATCATATGATTTGCAACTCTGATTCTATACGCTTGGATTACTGTGGCATGAGATAAGGTATCTATATGAGGGTTTCCTTGTTTGGATTATTCCTTCGATGTACTAGTCTCATGGGACCGTGACTTAAGCGTATACAATCACTTTTGCTTGTAATCAGCCTTACCTGTATTCCCTGTTTTATGATTACGTTATATCCGTTCTTATATACCATACTTGTGTTCTAACCCCTATTCATGTCTCTTAGCCACTTGGCTGTAGTTCATTTTTGTTATATGTCTTGATTCCTTGGATTTGCATATTCAGATTCCGAAGCTGGATCGAAGTGGAGTTGTCCACCGTAGATCGAGCTTTCCTTAGCGAGCAGGCATCCTAGCTCCAGTTTCTTGTGCCTGACTTCTTTTGACTCACGGGATCTTCATCCTACTCGTGAGCATTTTGTCTTCTTCTTGTATATCTTACTTTTGGACTTGTTGTGATAAATGACACATGTGATGTGTATATGTTTATCATACTGTGATGACTTTGTATTTGTACTTTTATGTTGGCATATATGAGAATACCACGCTTTGTGTTGTACTCTGATCCTTTCTTGTTGTACTGTATGCTTAGCGTATATACGTGGGGGCTTCTTTTGACCTACGTATATACGTTGCAGTGACGTCCCCGTATCCGTGGAATCGGGGCGTTACAGGTTGGTATCAGAGCTTAGGCTCTCACACCGAAAGTACAATCAAGTAGCAAATTCCTGTAATTTGCCTATGCCAACTACAATGTACAAAGTTATCTAGTCCTTCTTGATTTGTCTAGTTATTCTTGATTCCATTCCTCATATTCTAAACTCCTTCCATTTTTCCAACTCCTTCCAGTTATCTTTAGCCATCCTCGTATGGAGAGGAGATCGGGTCGCAGCAACTCTGGATCAGCATCGAATGGACCCACAGGAGAGAATGTGGATATCCTAAGGGTCATTCAAACTATGATGGAGAACCAGCAGCAGCAGACGGAACTTCTCCGGCAGGAGTTGGCAGCTCCAAAGGAACAGAGGCCGGGGAATGTATCGGACTTCAGAAGACTACAGCCTGCTATATTCACGGGAAGCGAGAAACCATTGGATGCTGAGCAATGGTTGACGGACACTACAGATCTACTGAACGCCGCCCGTGTTCCAAAGGAGAACCAAGTTGAGGTTGCCAAGATTCAGTTGAAGGACATAGCCAGAACTTGGTGGCTTGCAGAGGAGGCCAGATTGGAGAGACCTGTCACTTGGGACACGTTCTCCAAGAGTTTCTACAGCAGATTCTTCCCTGCTACTGCTCAGAAGGATATGGAGGAGCAGTTCATCAGACTCCAGCAGTGGAACAAGTCTGTGGACGAGTATGCTGCAGAGTTTCTCAGGCTTAGCCGCTTCGCGCCGTACATGGTAACGGATGAAGAGAAGCGAGCAAGCAGATTTCAGCAGGGCCTACAGATGGACATCCAGGTCTTCCTGATGCCCCAACAGCTGAAGACTTATTCGGAAGTTCTCACCATAGCTCGAGAAGTGGAGCGTGGGTTAGAGAAGAAGAAAGAGAACTTGATGAGGAACCAGGCCAAGAAGAGGCCTTTTCAGTTGATGGATGAGGAGGATGCAGATAGGGCAACCCAAGGCCCGATGATCAGAGGACCATTCCAACCTCTTATGTCTCAGATAATATGCAACTACTGCCATAGACCCGGACATTATAAGAGTGATTGTCGAAGGGCCAAGGGACTATGTTTGGCATGTGGGAAAGGGAGTCATGCCATAAGGGATTGCCCGTTCAGAAGAGTAGGAAATGTGGCACCAGTCCGACCAGCACATCCAGCCCCAGCTCTTCCAGCTCCGCCACTGAGGAGAAACCCTGAACCCGTGGATCGAAGAGTTCCATTTCCGCCTCAGCAATATGCTCATCATCAGAGAGGAATGAGGCCTAGAGCAGATCAGGGTAGAGGCCAAGTTCATCTCATGACGGCAGAGGCATCGGACGATGCAGCTGAGTGGGCAGACCAGTATCCAGATCAGGAGCCTTAGGATATCATGGTAACCACTACCTCATTTCTTGTATTTGAGTTGGTTATCTTTCTTAATCTTTTTCCATTGTCATTCTATCATTGTCCATTCTGGTTCTTCCTGTATTCACCTTAACCTTGTTTTGGATTTTTCGAGACCTTTGATTTCACCCTTGTCCTCCTTGTATTCAATTTGCCCCTTAACGAAATTGCGAGGACGCAATTTTTTGTAAGGTGGGTGGATTGTAATACCCCGTTCCCGGAATACGTACTTAATTTCGTATTCAGTTTTTCGATCGTATTTTTCGATTTACTTTCCGTATTTGACCGATTTCAATTTTAAATATCATTTGCCAATATAATATATTTATATGATTTTCTGGAATTTTCCGGAATTAAAAGGAATTTCTTCAAAACCGGTGTCGACCAGTGCCGCTGATCGATTCCTGAATTTTTATCTTACAAACTGGTTAGAATTTCTAGAAGATTCTTTAGACATTTCTTCTTAGAATTATGTTTAATACTTAAATACTTTTTCTGAAGATTTTACGAATTTATGGATATTCCACCAGAGTCGATAGAAGACTGACTCCAGTATTTTTATTTCACAAACAGTTAGGAATTTCTAGAAAGTCCTTTAGGCATTATCTCTTAGAATCATATTTTCTACCTACATTCTTTTTCTGAGAATTATATGATTTTATGAAAATTCTTTCGGAGTCGGTAGGTAACTGATTCCGGGATTTTTTGATTTAAAACTATAAAGTATTTCTTAAAAAGGATTTTACTACGAGTCTTCATATATTATTATTGATTTTTGGTGAAAATTGCGAGTCGTTCCGAGATACTTAAATTTCGGACGATTTCGGTATTTTCCGAATTGTTTTCCCGCATACTCGACTTTATCTCGGGAAACTGTGTTTCCGATATTTTCATTTTTGGAGACCTAGAAAATATCTTCTCATTTCATTACTTTTCCTTTTTCCTTTTTCCTTTATTTCCTTTAATCTCCACCACAAACTCCTTTACTTCATCCCTAAGTTTTTTCCACCTCACCACCTTCCACACACTTCCATCAATCCCCACCACCCAAATCTCCACCTCACCATCTCCATGGCAATCTTTGATTGGCCAAGGAGAACACCTCATCCCCCACTTGGCAAGCTCCTATTGGCCAAGAGACACCTCATCATCCACTTTGCAAATAAGCCCCTCTCTTTTAATTATTTACATCTCCTTCACAAATCCAAAAACCTATAAATACTTTTTCTTTTCATTTCTCTCTCTCTTTCTTCACTTCACCAAAAGAGAATAGCCTTCACCAAATCCCCCTTCACCTCAACCTCAAACTCCAAGGCTTCACCAAGGTCTTCTCCATCTCCACCACAACTACTTGGGTTGGGATCGTCTCCTCCTTCGTCGATTGCATCGCCGTGGATCACTTCCGACCACGATCTCTTCAAGCTTCCCATTACCGATCTATGTGAGTATATCTACTCACCAAGACTTGTAATCTTCCTTGTATTCTTGTGTTGATAAATCATGTCCCCTTAAGTCATCAAAATCATATTTTTAGCTATCAAAGATAACCACCACAAAAATCTGATTTTTTTGACCTAACAGCAGCATTTTTAAGAACTTCGGTCGACCGGCCCTAGGGGGGCAGTCGACCGATGTGCACAAACGTGCACAGTTTTGAGTAGGCGGTCGACCGGTTCACCAACCAGTCGACCGGTAGAAAACCTGGAGCTCACGGCCCTGTATCGGTCGACCGGCAGTCGACCGACAGGCGACCGTTAGTTATGTCTCCGGTCGATCGGCAGTCGACCGGAAGTCGACCGACCAAACCTGGAGGTTACGGCCTTGTATCGGTCGACCGGACGTCGACCGTTAGTTGGTGACTGTCCCGTATCGGTCGACCGGCCATTTAACCCAGTCGACCGATAGTCTGGTTTTGGGCCAAAATTGTTGATTCTTATTCTTTCTGAAATTAGATCCTAACCTTGATACATGGGTGATGTATTATCCTTGCTAAACACTTCATAACTGGTATTTCATGACTTGTTCATTACCATTATCAACCGCTTGTCAATTCTTTAGACTTGTCAGTTTTATGTTTCCTTTTAACACATGTATATCACCTGACTTGCTAGACCCTCTCGTTAGGCTATGACTTGTCCTGCTTATCATCAATCTCTTATTATGATTGATTGCTTGTTATATATCACCACTTTGTCATGCTATCTTTTAAAACCAAGCATGATATACTTGACCTTGTAATTATTATGTTTACGGGAATCCTGTCTTGTTTTATGGAACTAAGTGCCACACCATACTCGGTGGGGGCCACCTCTAGAATCCATTCCCTCAGAGCAAAGTGCCACACCACACGGTGGGGGCCACCTCTTGAATCTGTTGGGCTATTACTGTTATGTTTATTCTTTCCCGTAATCTGATAATTCTTATTAAACTACAACTTGTACGGGGAATGGGAGGAAGTGATGGATGCCGGAATGATACCTTGCTTATAGTAATGGAATAAAATATTGACGACTTGTGGTAGTGGAACCATGAGTTCCACAGAAGACATGTGATTAGGGGGACTTTGGGCCTCCAATACTGGTTCCAGGTGTATGGAAACTACTATAAGAAGTGTTATCAGTTCTCCATCTACTTCCGATAACGACCCTCGACTCTCCAATATATGGATGTATGTGAGTCGGGATATATACCGAGACACATACCTAGATATATGGGTCAGACGAGTAATAATAATAACTAGATGCCCGTTGTATTTCAATCATGATTCCAGTGATGATTCCGGTTATGTCTTAGTTATGTTTCCTGTTATAGTTTCCGTTATGTGTACCTATTATGATTAGTTCCTGTTATGTCTCATATTATGGACCCTGATTATTGTTGTTATGCATTCCCGTTTGACTATCATATGATTTGCAACTCTGATTCTATACGCTTGGATTACTGTGGCATGAGATAAAGGTATCTATATGAGGGTTTCCTTGTTTGGATTATTCCTTCGATGTACTAGTCTCATGGGACCGTGACTTAAGCGTATACAATCACTTTTGTTTGTAATCAGCCTTACCTGTATTCCCTGTTTTATGATTACGTTATATCCGTTCTTATATACCATACTTGTGTTCTAACCCCTATTCATGTCTCTTAGCCACTTGGCTGTAGTTCATTTTTGTTATATGTCTTGATTCCTTGGATTTGCATATTCAGATTCCGAAGCTGGATCGAAGTGGAGTTGTCCACCGTAGATCGAGCTTTCCTTAGCGAGCAGGCATCCTAGCTCCAGTTTCTTGTGCCTGACTTCTTTTGACTCACGGGATCTTCATCCTACTCGTGAGCATTTTGTCTTCTTCTTGTATATCTTACTTTTGGACTTGTTGTGATAAATGACACATGTGATGTGTATATGTTTATCATACTGTGATGACTTTGTATTTGTACTTTTATGTTGGCATATATGAGAATACCACGCTTTGTGTTGTACTCTGATCCTTTCTTGTTGTACTGTATGCTTAGCGTATATACGTGGGGGCTTCTTTTGACCTACGTATATACGTTGCAGTGACGTCCCCGTATCCGTGGAATCGGGGCGTTACAGGTTGGTATCAGAGCTTAGGCTCTCACACCGAAAGTACAATCAAGTAGCAAATTCCTGTAATTTGCCTATGCCAACTACAATGTACAAAGTTATCTAGTCCTTCTTGATTTGTCTAGTTATTCTTGATTCCATTCCTCATATTCTAAACTCCTTCCATTTTTCCAACTCCTTCCAGTTATCTTTAGCCATCCTCGTATGGAGAGGAGATCGGGTCGCAGCAACTCTGGATCAGCATCGAATGGACCCACAGGAGAGAATGTGGATATCCTAAGGGTCATTCAAACTATGATGGAGAACCAGCAGCAGCAGACGGAACTTCTCCGGCAGGAGTTGGCAGCTCCAAAGGAACAGAGGCCGGGGAATGTATCGGACTTCAGAAGACTACAGCCTGCTATATTCACGGGAAGCGAGAAACCATTGGATGCTGAGCAATGGTTGACGGACACTACAGATCTACTGAACGCCGCCCGTGTTCCAAAGGAGAACCAAGTTGAGGTTGCCAAGATTCAGTTGAAGGACATAGCCAGAACTTGGTGGCTTGCAGAGGAGGCCAGATTGGAGAGACCTGTCACTTGGGACACGTTCTCCAAGAGTTTCTACAGCAGATTCTTCCCTGCTACTGCTCAGAAGGATATGGAGGAGCAGTTCATCAGACTCCAGCAGTGGAACAAGTCTGTGGACGAGTATGCTGCAGAGTTTCTCAGGCTTAGCCGCTTCGCGCCGTACATGGTAACGGATGAAGAGAAGCGAGCAAGCAGATTTCAGCAGGGCCTACAGATGGACATCCAGGTCTTCCTGATGCCCCAACAGCTGAAGACTTATTCGGAAGTTCTCACCATAGCTCGAGAAGTGGAGCGTGGGTTAGAGAAGAAGAAAGAGAACTTGATGAGGAACCAGGCCAAGAAGAGGCCTTTTCAGTTGATGGATGAGGAGGATGCAGATAGGGCAACCCAAGGCCCGATGATCAGAGGACCATTCCAACCTCTTATGTCTCAGATAATATGCAACTACTGCCATAGACCCGGACATTATAAGAGTGATTGTCGAAGGGCCAAGGGACTATGTTTGGCATGTGGGAAAGGGAGTCATGCCATAAGGGATTGCCCGTTCAGAAGAGTAGGAAATGTGGCACCAGTCCGACCAGCACATCCAGCCCCAGCTCTTCCAGCTCCGCCACTGAGGAGAAACCCTGAACCCGTGGATCGAAGAGTTCCATTTCCGCCTCAGCAATATGCTCATCATCAGAGAGGAATGAGGCCTAGAGCAGATCAGGGTAGAGGCCAAGTTCATCTCATGACGGCAGAGGCATCGGACGATGCAGCTGAGTGGGCAGACCAGTATCCAGATCAGGAGCCTTAGGATATCATGGTAACCACTACCTCATTTCTTGTATTTGAGTTGGTTATCTTTCTTAATCTTTTTCCATTGTCATTCTATCATTGTCCATTCTGGTTCTTCCTGTATTCACCTTAACCTTGTTTTGGATTTTTCGAGACCTTTGATTTCACCCTTGTCCTCCTTGTATTCAATTTGCCCCTTAACGAAATTGCGAGGACGCAATTTTTTGTAAGGTGGGTGGATTGTAATACCCCGTTCCCGGAATACGTACTTAATTTCGTATTCAGTTTTTCGATCGTATTTTTCGATTTACTTTCCGTATTTGACCGATTTCAATTTTAAATATCATTTGCCAATATAATATATTTTATATGATTTTCTGGAATTTTCCGGAATTAAAAGGAATTTCTTCAAAACCGGTGTCGACCAGTGCCGCTGATCGATTCCTGAATTTTTATCTTACAAACTGGTTAGAATTTCTAGAAGATTCTTTAGACATTTCTTCTTAGAATTATGTTTAATACTTAAATACTTTTTCTGAAGATTTTACGAATTTATGGATATTCCACCAGAGTCGGTAGAAGACTGACTCCAGTATTTTTATTTCACAAACAGTTAGGAATTTCTAGAAAGTCCTTTAGGCATTATCTCTTAGAATCATATTTTCTACCTACATTCTTTTTCTGAGAATTATATGATTTTATGAAAATTCTTTCGGAGTCGGTAGGTAACTGATTCCGGGATTTTTTGATTTAAAACTATAAAGTATTTCTTAAAAAGGATTTTACTACGAGTCTTCATATATTATTATTGATTTTTGGTGAAAATTGCGAGTCGTTCCGAGATACTTAAATTTCGGACGATTTCGGTATTTTCCGAATTGTTTTCCCGCATACTCGACTTTATCTCGGGAAACTGTGTTTCCGATATTTTCATTTTTGGAGACCTAGAAAATATCTTCTCATTTCATTACTTTTCCTTTTTCCTTTTTCCTTTATTTCCTTTAATCTCCACCACAAACTCCTTTACTTCATCCCTAAGTTTTTTCCACCTCACCACCTTCCACACACTTCCATCAATCCCCACCACCCAAATCTCCACCTCACCATCTCCATGGCAATCTTTGATTGGCCAAGGAGAACACCTCATCCCCCACTTGGCAAGCTCCTATTGGCCAAGAGACACCTCATCATCCACTTTGCAAATAAGCCCCTCTCTTTTAATTATTTACATCTCCTTCACAAATCCAAAAACCTATAAATACTTTTTCTTTTCATTTCTCTCTCTCTTTCTTCACTTCACCAAAAGAGAATAGCCTTCACCAAATCCCCCTTCACCTCAACCTCAAACTCCAAGGCTTCACCAAGGTCTTCTCCATCTCCACCACAACTACTTGGGTTGGGATCGTCTCCTCCTTCGTCGATTGCATCGCCGTGGATCACTTCCGACCACGATCTCTTCAAGCTTCCCATTACCGATCTATGTGAGTATATCTACTCACCAAGACTTGTAATCTTCCTTGTATTCTTGTGTTGATAAATCATGTCCCCTTAAGTCATCAAAATCATATTTTTAGCTATCAAAGATAACCACCACAAAAATCTGATTTTTTTGACCTAACAGCAGCATTTTTAAGAACTTCGGTCGACCGGCCCTAGGGGGGCAGTCGACCGATGTGCACAAACGTGCACAGTTTTGAGTAGGCGGTCGACCGGTTCACCAACCAGTCGACCGGTAGAAAACCTGGAGCTCACGGCCCTGTATCGGTCGACCGGCAGTCGACCGACAGGCGACCGTTAGTTATGTCTCCGTCGATCGGCAGTCGACCGGAAGTCGACCGACCAAACCTGGAGGTTACGGCCTTGTATCGGTCGACCGGACGTCGACCGTTAGTTGGTGACTGTCCCGTATCGGTCGACCGGCCATTTAACCCAGTCGACCGATAGTCTGGTTTTGGGCCAAAATTGTTGATTCTTATTCTTTCTGAAATTAGATCCTAACCTTGATACATGGGTGATGTATTATCCTTGCTAAACACTTCATAACTGGTATTTCATGACTTGTTCATTACCATTATCAACCGCTTGTCAATTCTTTAGACTTGTCAGTTTTATGTTTCCTTTTAACACATGTATATCACCTGACTTGCTAGACCCTCTCGTTAGGCTATGACTTGTCCTGCTTATCATCAATCTCTTATTATGATTGATTGCTTGTTATATATCACCACTTTGTCATGCTATCTTTTAAAACCAAGCATGATATACTTGACCTTGTAATTATTATGTTTACGGGAATCCTGTCTTGTTTTATGGAACTAAGTGCCACACCATACTCGGTGGGGGCCACCTCTAGAATCCATTCCCTCAGAGCAAAGTGCCACACCACACGGTGGGGGCCACCTCTTGAATCTGTTGGGCTATTACTGTTATGTTTATTCTTTCCCGTAATCTGATAATTCTTATTAAACTACAACTTGTACGGGGAATGGGAGGAAGTGATGGATGCCGGAATGATACCTTGCTTATAGTAATGGAATAAAATATTGACGACTTGTGGTAGTGGAACCATGAGTTCCACAGAAGACATGTGATTAGGGGGACTTTGGGCCTCCAATACTGGTTCCAGGTGTATGGAAACTACTATAAGAAGTGTTATCAGTTCTCCATCTACTTCCGGTAACGACCCTCGACTCTCCAATATATGGATGTATGTGAGTCGGGATATATACCGAGACACATACCTAGATATATGGGTCAGACGAGTAATAATAATAACTAGATGCCCGTTGTATTTCAATCATGATTCCAGTGATGATTCCGGTTATGTCTTAGTTATGTTTCCTGTTATAGTTTCCGTTATGTGTACCTATTATGATTAGTTCCTGTTATGTCTCATATTATGGACCCTGATTATTGTTGTTATGCATTCCCGTTTGACTATCATATGATTTGCAACTCTGATTCTATACGCTTGGATTACTGTGGCATGAGATAAAGGTATCTATATGAGGGTTTCCTTGTTTGGATTATTCCTTCGATGTACTAGTCTCATAGGACCGTGACTTAAGCATATACAATCACTTTTGCTTGTAATCAGCCTTACCTGTATTCCCTGTTTTATGATTACGTTATATCCGTTCTTATATACCATACTTGTGTTCTAACCCCTATTCATGTCTCTTAGCCACTTGGCTGTAGTTCATTTTTGTTATATGTCTTGATTCCTTGGATTTGCATATTCAGATTCCGAAGCTGGATCGAAGTGGAGTTGTCCACCGTAGATCGAGCTTTCCTTAGCGAGCAGGCATCCTAGCTCCAGTTTCTTGTGCCTGACTTCTTTTGACTCACGGGATCTTCATCCTACTCGTGAGCATTTTGTCTTCTTCTTGTATATCTTACTTTTGGACTTGTTGTGATAAATGACACATGTGATGTGTATATGTTTATCATACTGTGATGACTTTGTATTTGTACTTTTATGTTGGCATATATGAGAATACCACGCTTTGTGTTGTACTCTGATCCTTTCTTGTTGTACTGTATGCTTAGCGTATATACGTGGGGGCTTCTTTTGACCTACGTATATACGTTGCAGTGACGTCCCCGTATCCGTGGAATCGGGGCGTTACAATATGACAGGGATCAGACCCGATAGTAGCTGACTAATGTTAGTAGCTAAGAAGGCTTTCTTGGGTACATTAGTCTCTCTCTTCTTGGTGCACATGTTTTTAAGAAATTTTGCATAGGATGGGACTTGTTGGATGGCATCAAGGAGTGGCACATTTATCTTAACTTGATTAAATATCTCAATTATCTTATCCATGTGTGAATTTTGCTTGTTGTTTTTTGGCCTATTAGGAAATGGTACTATAGGCTTGTACGCCTGACTGGTTATCTGTTTCAGATTCGTCAGATTTGAAAGGATTGGGACTAGATGAGGTGGATGCTGAAGTGTGATTGTGCTGAGTGGGATTGGGTGATGTTGACACCTGGTTATCAACTTTCTTTCCCGACCTCAATGTATGAACAACATTACATTAATTCAATGATTGATCCTCAACCAAATGAGCTTGTTGTGAATTTCTAGGATTCAAAATGGTTGACTTGGCAAGGTACCCTTTTGCCTCTCATGTTGTGGATTGGCTAAGTGGCTCATTTGACTCTCTAGCCTCTGTATTGTTTGCATGAGGGAATCTTGGTTCTTTATGTACCTTTCCATATTTCTCTCAAATTCAGTCATTCTCCTTTCAAGCTGAGGATTTTAAAAGGAGGGTTGTGGAGCTTGGTTGGAAAATTTTATTGATAATGTGAAAAATTGTTGGGAGAATTGTGAGGGTGATTTGGAAAGTTGAGTTGATGATTGGAAGAATTATTGGAATGATGGAAGTGCTTGCATGGTTTGATCATGGGTGTCATTATTTTGTTGGTTCCATGAGAAATTTGGGTTATTTCTCTAGCCAGGATTGTACGTTGGAGTATAAGGATCATCGTTTCAGAAAGGTGTTGTTGAGCTTGAAATACAGGACACTCCTCAAACACATGATTCATAGCCTGACAGTAAGTACAACCCAGAGTTGGAAATTGGTTCGGGCTGACTTGATTGACTGGACTTGGTTCCTTAGTTTCTAAAGCTTCCAGTCTTCTCGCTAGGTTAGCTAACTTAGCCTCGTTAGCTATGGATGATTCAATTGAATGGATACCTCCTTTTGAAGAGATAGAGTTTGGATTCTTAGAGCTTTCACTAGTAGGTTCCCATTAGATGATCTTTTCAGCTAGATTCTCATATAAATCCCATCCTTCATGCTCATCCATCTGCAAGAATCCCCCTTGGCACATGCTTTCTAAGAGGGTCTTGTTGAGTAGTCTAAACCGTCATAAAGAATTTGGCATTGTCGCCATTTCTCTATTCCATGATGAGGACATTGGACAAGGAGGTCTTTGAAGCGTTCAAAGTACCTCCACAACGGTTCACTAGGTTTTTGCTTGAACTGCATGATGTTTTTCCTAACGAGAGAGGTCTTTTGAATTGGATAGAATTTCTTCAAGAAGACCTTGATGAAACCATCCCAGGATGTGATAGAGCTAGCCGCTAAGCTGTATAGCCATTTCTTGGCTAAGTCCTTAAGAGCGAAAGGGACAAATCTCAACCTAATAGCATCATCTGCAAGGTGTGAGATTTTCATCATTAAGCATACTTCTTCAAATTCTCATATGAAGAAATAAGTATCTTCGGACTCTAAGCCATGGAACTTAGGGAATGTGTTGATGAACTGTGGCTTAAGCTCAAAGTTGTGTTCACCAACCGATGGAAGTTGGATGCAGGGAGGAAGTGAGGTTCTAATGGGATAGAACCTATCCTGCAAAGATGTCGGTTGAGACATAACCGAATCTAGTCTTGGTTGAACTTGGGTGGTGATGTGTTTCTATTTAACCTAGATGAATTAGGGTCTCTTGACCACACATGCATACACAAACACAATCACAAACAAGTTCACCAATAGTCAACAAAAGTAAACAACCAAGCCTCGTCTAAGGTAACCTTGAACTAGACAACTCCTAACTGGTTGATTGTCCACAGGAGGTATAATGCAGACTTTGATTACAAGCTAATCAGCTAAGTCAGGGCAAGATTAGTGGGAGGTATCCGCGCAAAAGCAACGGGCCTAATTAAGCCAAACCACCAGCCTTTAGGGTTTCGCCCCTCAATCCCTTTCCTAGACACTGATTTGGCAGGAGTCAAATTCTAACACCTTCCCCTTTAGGATAATCTCCTAGTGAGTTCGAGATGTCCCTAAGGCCAACGTCTATTAGATTTTATTTAGGCTTAGGTTGTGCGTGCTTGGAGATGGTTTGTGGGCTAAGAAAGGGTAATGACTTCCCCACTGATTGCTAAAATAAAGAAACAACCAATAAGTTTAAGAATGTACCGTGTAGCTTGTGGCAACGGGTCGTGTCCACAAGGAGGGATGCGATGGAAGCTTTTCGATGAGTCGTTTTAAAAACAAGAAATTTGTGTTCGTTTTTTAGGAAAAAGAGAATGTAAGGAAAAGAGATGAAAAAGAGAAATTTCAACTTTCAGAAAAGGATTTGGAGGAGGTGATTTTTAAAAAGCTTTAAGAGTTGTGATGTTGTTTTATAATAAGAATCAAATCTGGGCTTACTATCTTCCTACTCAATTGTTCGTTCTTCTCTTAAAGTATTAAGTCCCTTAAGTGATCATTTGCAAAACTTAAAGTTGCTCTTTTTTAGAAAGCTTTGAGTAAAGCACATAAGATGCAGAAGGTTTGAATCCTTTTTTTTCTTCAAGAAAGAGTTGGAATCGGATATTAAAACATAAAGCGCGAAGAAGCAAGAATGAATTAAAAACGATCCACAAGAAGTTCAAGAAAGAATGGTGAATTCAACTATCCATACCCATCCTCATGTGCCTTCAAGAACACTTTCAAAAAGAAAGGCTTTTAAGGGAGGCATGCATATGAGTCATCGGGTCTTTTTCTTTTAAAAACAGAAGAGAAGAAAACAAGAGAGAGTCGATAGCTAGCCCAGAAAAAGTGTTTAGTTACTCATGGAAAATGAAGAAAACAACGACATAATATAAAGCATACCGTACTGCAAGTGAAAGAGAAATCGGCCCGACTTTTGTATTGCTGTCACTTCAACCTTCAAGTACAAGCTCTCAGTCCTCTCTCTCACAAGTTTTTGCAACTGGACTACAACTTAAAAAGCAAGATTACAACTTTCTTTCTAGCTAACAATGAACCTAGATCCTAAGAAAATAAGTGCAAAATTTAATCCTAGTCTTCGCTGCCTTTTTCTCTGCTGAAAGAGGTATTTATAGCCAAAAACTAAAGAATCAGGATCCCGGGAACGTTAGGGGAGCAAACGCTCCCCCAACTGAAATTAGTTGGCCGCGGAAACGCGGCTTGGGCCGCGTTTCCGCGGCCCTGGTATGGCCACATGGCCACACCAAGAGGGGGGAGCTTCCTGGTATGAAGGGCTTCTCGCATATCCTGCTGGTTTTCTTGTTGCTGCTTCAACCGCTGACTGAATCAGCTTTTGATTTTCTGGCTTTGATTCCTCGATTCAAGGAGGATTTTTCTCACCCCTTGATATGCCAAGATATAGCCTAGACTTCTTCACTTCGAATTTATTCTGAATTAATTCAGAATAAAGTGGGCTTTGGGCTTGTTCCTCATTTATTTCCTTGAGCATTTGGGCCTACATTTAGCAAAGAAAAAAGACACTTATTAATATCATTTATTAGCAAACAAGTGTGGCAACGTGACAACATAAATGCAATGTATGTGACAAATCACACCCCCACACTTATCTTTTGCTCGCCCTCGAGCAAACATCATACTAACTAGAATCAATTATTAGACCACTTTCGCAGGTCACTCGATTGCACTGAGCATGTGCAACAAGCCGTTAAACCTCCAGGTCACCCCTAGAGGACGAGTTTTGTCTCGTGAGGGTTTTCAGCGGATTACACCCACAAAATCCAAAAGGAAGAGAAAATGTTAGTATTTTCGAAAAGCATTTTTTTTTTTATATTTTGAAGGAGAAAATATTTGAAGTATATTTATGAGATCTTAAGTAATCTATAAGTTATAGGAATATCAAATTTTTCATTCCTAAACTTAGTCTCCATTCAAAAACATGTCATCAATTAAAGTAAGGAGTCAATTTGTACTTCTCATCTAGTCTATTAATTTACCCTGATTCGTATGCACCATCGTGACTGTGAAGTTTACTAAGGGTTCTTCAACATTAACTCCTATGCCTCATATTTATTTATTTTTTTGTGAACTTTTATTCCTCAATTTCATTAGGCTTTCTAATCTGCCCATGTAATGAGCTTTCAGTCGGTGACACCCAAACCGGACGGTTTTAGGGCACCAGGTGAGAAAACACCCCTAAGGACCTAAACACCCGAGCAGATAAGGCCACGAAACCAAGGTTTTTATTTATACTATGTAACCCTTTTAGGCGTGAATACTTATGCTTCATGAGGCATAAATACCCAGCTTAATCAGAGGATACACATTATTTATACGAGGTACCCCTTTTAGGCGTGAATATTTATGCTTAATGAGGCATAAATACTCAGCTTAATCAGAGAATACCCTTTTTTTTTCAAACTTGTCTAATTATCTTTTGCATAAATACTAAGGCTTGCTTAGGTCAAAGCACCTAGCTACTCAATAATTAGACTTTTTTTTTCTTTCTTTTTTTTTATATAAGGCATAAGAGTCTCTGTTTTCAAACCCTAAGTGTGTAAGTGTATTTTGTGTGCATATTTCATTAAGGTAAATATCAAGACTAAATTACTTTCTCAAATTTCTTCCTGACCCTAAAATCAAACAAGTTATTTTATTTCGACCAAGTGTAAGAAATCCTAATTATGATTCTCCTATTCCTTAAAATTGACTTAAATTCTTACAAAAAATATATCAAAATATTGTCTACCCTTTTCAAAAAAATTTTTTTTTTATTTTTTTATTATCAGCCATGTTAGAACCCTCCCCCACACTTATCTCATGCATTGTCCCCAATGAATGAAAGAAATGTATAAGTGCATGAAATAAAATGGAAAGGAGGAAAGTTACCGATACACTGGGTCAAAAAGACCCATTACCGTTTCATCTACCGGCACCGATTCCAAGAAAGGTTTAAGGCGTTGACCATTTACCTTAAAGTCATTTCCATTCTTGGGGTCACTGATCTCAACTGCACCATGTGGAAACACTGTTTTTACAACGAATGGCCCAGTCCATCGTGATTTCAATTTTCCTGGAAAAAGATGAAGCTTAGAATTGTAGAGTAAGACTTTTTGACCAGGGACAAAGGTTTTTCTTATGATGTGCTTGTCATGAAAAATCTTCACCCTATCTTTAGTGATCCTAGCATTTTCATAGGCCTCATTTCTCAATTCCTCCAATTCGAAAATTTGTAATTTCCGAAGGTCACCGGCCTTAGTCAAATCGAAATTCAACTGCTTGATTGCCCATAAGGCTCGGTGCTCTAACTCAACGGGCAAGTGACAAGGTTTGCCATAGACTAACTGAAAAACACCTAGAGGGGGGTGAATAGGTGTTAATGCTAATCTAGGGCTAATTGAAAAACTTAATGCAAACTAATGAAACTAGATGCGGAAGCTAAATGCAAGAGTTGCACAAACTAATACAATTCAACAAGTGTAGCCGAATTCCCCTTGCGAGGCTCTGAACTAACTCCTCTTGATTCCCCTTAAAATGGGTTGAGGTGCTATGTGAAGCTCTTGTTGGATGAGTATAAGTTAGGCACACACACACAAGCAATCCAAGCAATCAAGGATATAGCAATACAATGCACACAATTAAGCCAAGCAAGTATAGATGAATTGCAATAGAAATATATGCAAGGCAATATGAAACAATGCTCAAAACACAAGCAAGTATATATGATGATATGAATGGATGATGCTTGCACAAATGTAAAAAGAGTAGAGTTGAGAGAAATTAGATCAAACGCAAAGACCAAGATGTGTTTCGAGGTTCGAGCCCCTAGCTCTACATCCCCGCCTACACCACCGTGTAGGATTTCCCAATCCACTATAGGAGTACCAAACTCCTCTCTCAACCTTACAAAGCCACCGAGGCTATACAACCACAATCCACACCTCTACCGAAGAGGTATACGGCCCGTAGCCGAAATACAACAAACCCACAACCTCTACCGAAGAGGCTCACAACAAACTCAATCACCCGATCACCTCTACCTAAGAGGGATTCACAAATAACAAGGGTGTTTTACAATAAAGAGGTTTACAACAACAACCTCAAACACTTCTCTTTCTTTTTCTCTTTTCTTTTTCCACACAAAACAAAGATCCTAATAACTTAGGATAGAAGATATAGCTCAAGTGGAAACTAAGTGTTTTGGAAACAAGCAACAAAGAAAAATACTTGGGAAAATTCTTGCCAAAAGATATAGAATGAAAATCAACACAAATATCCCAAATCCTATTTTCTTTGATTTTCCAAAAACACAAAACAAATAAAGATGAATCACTTTTAGCACTTAAACTCTTTTGAAAACACTTTTAAAACAATGAAAAAGATCTGGAAAAACTAGCACAAAAATCTTCACCAAAAACTCCAAACAATGGGGTTTATATAGCCCCTATACAAAACTAGCCGTTAGGCTGACGTGTCAGCCTGACAGGCGGTCGGTCGACTGGCCGGTCGACCGTCCAACGGCTATTTTTGACCGTTGACAGCTGCCGGTCGACTGGTCGGTCGACTGGTAACAACCCGAGACCAAACCTGTTTCAGTACAGTCGACTGGCCGGTCGACTGGCCGACGTGCACAGTTTTGTGCACGTCCGGTCGACTGGTCGGTCGACTGGCCGCTTGGCCCAGTCGACTGTCCCAGTCGACTGGCCCAACCTGGCAGACAGCAAAAATAGGTCAGGTTGGAACGCATTTTTGAGGTCTACAACGTTCGAATTTGGAAATAAGTATATAGGATGAAGTTGTAGATATTGAAGTCTACTTTCTAATGCAACTTAAATCAAATCAATATCAATTCAGAATTAAAAGTTATCAATAACATACTAAAAGGTGTCAAAACAGAAACTGTAAACTGTTTTCAGAACAAGAACAGATTTCAACCAAATATTTGACAACTTTAAAATTAGAATCAGGAAATGCTTATTAAATAAGAAATTTAGATCTAAAAGTTAACTTTGAAATACAAGTTAAATCATGTTATTTGAATATAAAAATAAAAGTTATGATAATAAATATAGAAGGGTGTCAAGCCTTGAAATCCAAAACCGATTCAATCAAAAACCAAACATGTATTTTTATCAAACATGATTTTCCAAACATGAATAGAAGTATCAAAATAAGTTTATCTTGAAGGTTAATGCATGTATGTATAGAAAGAAATCATCTACTATACATATAAAACATGAAAACTTGTTTTGATCAAACTATTCATGAAAAACCAAATATCAAAACATAAAACTTGTGTGTTGTGCACTTGAGCATATCAACTATACTAAGCTTTACAAATGGATCTAAAACTCAAAAACTAAACTATCTACACTAGGATACCTAAGTCTTCCTTGAGGAACTCCATCTTCAAGTAGACTTGCTCCCAAACGCGATCTACCGAGTGCAAAGGATATGGTCTTTAAGCTTTGGCACCGGAATCACCATGATAAGCTTCCAAACACCTCTTGTTGAAGCTAATCACCAAAACTAATAACTTGCTAATGATCTGAAACTTAGAAACACAAGATTATTAGTGAACATAACTACATGAGTGAGTCATCATCAAAACTAGAGTGGAAGGCCTTTGGGCCAACAATCTCCCCCTTTTTGATGATGATAAAACTCATGGAGTTATATATGCATGGATTAAAGTTAAGCTTCAAAGAAGCTCCCCCTTAACTCATGCATAAACAAATAAACAATAAATATGCAATGCATGAAAATGCATATAAACATGGTGCTCTAGATACTAATGGAATATTCAACATAAAGCATGTTCTAGATACCAATTAAAATAAGCAAACAACCAAACATATATGCAAACACAAGGAAGACATGCATATATAAAACACAAAACACAAATTCTTCTCCCCCTTTTTGTCAATCATCAACAAAGGGGTAAAAACATAAAAACAATTTTTCTCCCCCTTTTTGTTAAAAACAAAAAAATCAAGAAGGGGTAATCAAAACATTCGAAACAATACAAAATCTTCTCCCCCTTTTTGTTCTAAACCAAGAATCAATAAAGGGTTAAAAATCAAAACATTGATATCAGTTAAAAATATGTCAATGAAGTGCATCTAGATACCAATAGAAACAAAATCATGTAATCATAAAAGAGAGTCAAAAATACATATCATAATTTTTTTATTGATTGTTACATGTTTTAACATATTAAAACATTTTGATACCAATTGATAAGCAACCATATAGCATACCAATGATATCTAAACTACTTTGATATCAATAGAAATTATTAGACTTTTAAAAGCATATGATACCAAATTGAAAGTATTTTTCATTCAAATTCATTTTTAAGGTCATAAAGTGTGGGAGTGGGAATCATATACCAAATGAAAATAAGAAATTCAGGTTTTCTCCCCCTTTATGAAATACCAACTAAACACATGCATAGGCTTGAATAAGATATCAATTGAAAAACTAAATCAATTGAAATAAACATTAAGTCACAAGCACTAGCATAAACATGTATATGTGTATGAGATAGATTAAGTACCAATCACCAATAGATGATACCAATTTAAAGCATACATACACAAGTCAACAAATGAGTATACATAAGGAAATCAAATTGATACCAATTGAAAGAGTTCAATGATACCAATTGAAATAACAATACTAATCATGATATAACTCATATCACAAAGAAGAACACGAACTAGTTAAAATGAAAAGTTTTGTTAACTAGTACGAAATCCTTCAAGCAAGGAATAAAACAAGATTATTTTTCATAGAAATGAAAATCACATAATAATCATTCACTCTAATCAATAAAGCACAACTCATGAGAAACAAAACATGAGTAAGGTAGTAAATACGAGTGTATAAATAAAATGTGAAAATCACAATTATGAAAAATATTTCATTAAGCTCTTTTAATTCCTTCAAACAAGAATTCATCAAGTATGAAAATTATAAATAACTTATTTAATCTTCAAGGTATATGTATGTCTAATGCAAGCTAAAGTATACATACATATCCAAAACTAAACGAGTCCACTAAATGTATATCCATGAAAGGCACGTGGCTCAAAAGGATGTATATGTATAAGATTAGTTTGAACTAGATGGACATATACATGAAGTTAAACTTATAATCTTAAAACACGGAAAACCAATTTTTATTAGAAAACAAATTTCATCTAGAAATCAATTTCTCATTTCAAGGTATATGTATGAATTGTGTAACGCCCCGATCCCAATGATACGGGGACGTCACTGCGACGCATATACGTAGGTCAGATGGTGCCCCCACGTATATACGCTAAGCAAGTACAACAAGTATCAGAGTACAACACACACAGCGTGGTATAATCATATGCCAACTTACAAAATATAAATACAAAGTTGCACAAGTTATGATAAGCAAAATTGCTTTACAAGTGTCCTTTATCACAACCCAAGTCCAAAAAGAACGACATACAATCAAAAATACAAAAGTGCTCACGTAAGGATGGAGATCCGTGAACCCAAAAGAAGTGTCGGGCAGGATGGATCTAGAGCTGGTCAGCCTGCTCTCCTAGGTAAGCCAAGTCCTCTGTGGAAGGCTCCACTTCGTTCCAGGCCTCGGAATCTGAATATGCAAATCCAAAGGGTCAAGACATAATACAACGAATGATAGGTAGCCAAGTGACAAGGGTTATGATCAGGGATAAATGAAGTAATAATAACCAGCAGTGAATATCAAGCGATGCAAATTCTATAAGAGAAAGTCATATGCAATAACTACAGTTAACGTCTTATTATTATTACTTGTCTTACTGTGGTATCTAGCTATGTGACCCAGCGTCCCAGAGCACATAGATCCATATCATAGTAAAGCAAGGTGGTTATTGGAAACAGCGGTTGTATTGACGAACTATGTTTACAGTGGGTCCCGTGCATGCCCGGGACCACGGCCCAGTATTGTTCCGTTGCTTGAAGACGGAACCTGCCGCTAGGCTAACAGGAGGGTCTTATGTATGCCCTTGTCATGACAGTAAACAGGAAAGGGAGGAAGCACTCCCCTCGGTCCCCTGGAGTACCGCAGGTAAGACCGAAAAATATAGTGCACAACCTAATACCACTGTAAACACGAACACATATCGATATTCCGCATATTTCCCCTGCCCCCATGTAAGTTGGTATATTTTATATAAAGGTCGGGTATATCATGCTTGGTGTTTGAGTGATAGCATGAAGGGGAGGTGATATTTCATATTTAACATTATATGGAATAGCAATATGTAACATGAGTCATGAAGCATAATAAAGCAAGATCCATCAGGTAACAAGTCATGCAGTACAGGTATGAAGCATAAACAAGGCTAAAACAGCATACATATATCAGGGAAATATCAAAAATTAGAAAGGAAAGGAGTCAGAAAATCTGTTCCAGGATTTGACCTAGCGGTCGACCTCCGGTCGACTGCCGGTCGACTGGGATTTACAAAGGCGGTCGAGTGCCGGTCGACTGCCGGTCGACCGTACAAAGTGCGTGAGCTCCAGGTTTTGGCCGGTCGACTGTCGGTCGACTGGTCCACCCTAATTCCCTAAGCCGGTCGAGTGGTCGGTCGACTGCCGGTCGACCGCCAACTCAAAATTGTGCACGCTGTGCACGTCGGTAGAGTGATCGGTCGACTGCCGGTCGACCGATCCTCTGAAATCTGCTGCTGTTAAGGCAGAAAAAATCAGATTTCACCTTGGTTGGTTCTATCAGTCTAAAAATAGGATTTTTGTGGCACTAGAGGACCTGATCTACTACTACAAGTACACCAGAACAGGGTCTAGCTTTGGTGTGTGATATATTGACATGAGAGGTTGGATTTGAGCTTAGATGACCTAAAAATTGGATTTTTATGTTATAGGTGTACATGGATCTCTACCCTAAGCATGTGGAGTGTTAACTAGGTCTTGGTGAGTAAGAAACTCACTTGGATAGGTTGGATTTGAGTCTTGATCCAAGGTAGAGAAGATGGCTCCAATCCACACTTGATGTTGAAGCTAGGGTTGAAGAATTCCCCTTGGTGTTGCCTTGGGAAGAGATGGTTGAAATTGAGCTCCCTTGATGAAGCCCTAGATGAATCCTTAGAAACTTTGAGGTGAAGGTGAAGAGGTTGGGTGTTCTCTTGAAGCTAGGGTTTGTTGAAGAGGAAGAAGGGAATTTTGAGAGAGCTCTCTTGATGAAGAAATGAGAAAAAGGGGAATTTTGCAAAGGAAATGCATTTATAGTTTGGAATCTTTGTAAAGGGATTGGTATTAAGATGGAAGTGGAGGGTTTTCTTGCAAAAATGTGGGGGTGAGGTGTTCCTCCCATTGCCACTTGGCCGGCCATGGGAAGGAGAGAGAGTTAGTGGGGTTAGGTGAAGTGGTGAGTGGGAAATGAGGTGGAAATGAAGTGGAATTGGAATTTTGCAATTTTTGAAAAAAATGTCCGAATTTCAAGTATCTCGGATTGGTCTGAAAATTTTACCAAAAATCAAGAATAATATTTGAAGACTCATGGTGAAATTCGTTTGAAGAAATACTGTATAGATTTTTAATTAAAAATCTCGGAATCAGTTATTTACCGACTCCGAAAGAATTTTCATAAATTCATAAAATTCTCAGAAAAAGTGTATAAGTAAGAAATATGATTCTAAGCAATAAAGTCTAAAGGACTTTCTAAAAATTCCTAACAGTTTGGAAGATAAAAATTCGGAAATCGGCCAGCGGTACTGGCCGACACCGATTTCGGAGAAATTCATTTTAATTCCAGAAAATTCCAGAAAATCACATAAAATCTAAAATATTGGAAAATGATATTTGGAATTGAAATTGGTCAAATACGGATGGTAAGTCGGAAAATACGATCGAAAGACTGAATACGTAACTATGTACGTATTCCGGGAGAGGGGTATTACAATCTACCCACCTTACAAAAATTTCGTCCTCGAAATTTCATAAGGTGAAAGATAACAGGAAAAGCAACGGATAGATATGGATACAAGGAAAGATAACGGCAAGGAAGAGTAGAAGAAAAGAGTCTTACCCAATCAAGATGTGAAAAGTTGAGGATAACGCTCCTGGATAACGTCCTCACGCTCCCAAGTGGCCTCCCCTGGCGCATGCCTGTTCCATGACACCAATACCAATGGAATAGCTCTGATCTTCAGTGTCTTGACACTCCTATCCAGAATGGCCAACGGCTGCTCTTGGTATGATAAATCCGGTTGTAGCTCCAGCTCGGAATGATCCAGAATATGGCTGTCATCCCTGACATACTTCCTCAACTGAGACACGTGGAAGACATTATGCACCCCGTCCAAAGATGGCGGTAATGCCAATCTATAGGACATATCTCCCACACGATCCAGGATCTCGAATGGGCCAATATACCTCGGACTTAGCTTCCCACGTGTACCGAACCGGATTACACCCTTGGTAGGTGATATCTTCAAGAACACATGATCTCCGGTCTGGAATTCCAATGGCCTCCTCCGAGTGTCTGCCCAACTCTTCTGTCTACTCTGAGCAGCCCTGAGATGATCTCTGATAACCCTGACCTTCTCTGTCGCCTGCATCAGGATCTCTGGTCCCAAAAGACTCCTCTCACCGACTTCATCCCAACAAATCGGTGATCGGCACTTCCTTCCATACAATGCCTCAAAAGGTGCCATCTTAATACTTGCCTGATAGCTGTTGTTATATGAAAACTCAGCCAAGTGAAGATGGCCCTCCCATGATCCTCCAAAATCAATCATGCAAGCCCTCAACATATCTTCAAGGATCTGGATAGTCCTCTCAGATTGTCCGTCTGTCTGAGGATGATAAGAAGTACTGAATTTCAGACGAGTTCCCAGACTTGCTTGGAGACTCTCCCAGAAATGAGATCTGAATCTGGTGTCTCTATCTGATACTATACTAACTGGGACTCCATGCAGACGAACTATCTCCTTCATATACTTATCTGCCAGAACCTCTGTCGACTGACCTACCCTGAATGGTATGAAGTGAGCTGACTTGGTGAGGCGATCAACGATTACCCACACCGCATTATTACCCTTGGGACTCCGAGGCAATGCCGTCACAAAGTCCATGGTGATGTGCTCCCACTTCCATTCGGGTATCGGCAAGGGTTGAAGAAGTCCAGCTGATCTCTGATGTTCGATCTTAATCTGCTGACAAACCAAGCACTTGGCAACAAACTGGGCTATCTCCCTCTTCATAGCATTCCACCAAAAGTGCTTCTTCAGGTCCTGGTACATCTTGTTTCCCCCAGGGTGTATAGAATAAGCTGAACTGTGAGCTTCCTCCAAAATCTTCTGTCTGACTTCTCCTCGGGGAACACAAAGTCTATCTCCAAAATACAATGCATCATCTGGGTGAATGCAGATATCCGACCTAATCCAGCCTCCACCTGAGCTCTGAATGTCTGTAATCTTGGATCCTCCTTCTGAGCTTCCTTGATCTCCTCTATCAAAGATGACTGGATCTGCAGAGTCATGAACTGCCCGGCCTTATCACCTCCTTGCACCAACATCAAATCCAATCTGATGAATTCCTGAATCAACTCCCTCTGCTGAGTAAGGTGGACTAGCGTTCTGTTCTCTGGCATCCTGCTCAGTGCATCAGGAACGGTATTAACTTTGCCTGGATGATACTGCAAGTCAATATCGTAGTCCGCCATAAGCTCCAACCACCTCCTCTGCCTCATATTCAACTCCTTCTGAGAGAAAATATACTTGAGGCTCTTGTGGTCTGTGTATATCAACACTTTGTCTCCCAGAAGGTAGTGTCTCCAGATCTTCAAAGCAAAAATCACAGCTGCCAACTCCAAGTCATGAGTTGGGTAATTCCTCTCATGAGGCTTCAACTGCCTAGATGCATATGCTATAACATGATCACGTTGCATAAGTACACACCCCAGGCCTTTACCTGATGCATCACAGAAAATGACCATCCCTCCTCTTCCTGAAGGAGTCCTCAAGATTGGAGCTGAAATAAGCCTCTGCTTCAACTGTTCAAATGCTGCATCACATTCTCCTGTCCATATGTATCTCTCCCCTTTTCTGGTGAGTCTGGTCAACGGAGCTGCAAGTCTAGAGAAATCCTGGACAAAGCGCCTGTAATATCCGGCTAGTCCAAGAAAGCTCTTTATCTCAGTCACCGTCTTCGGGACTGGCCAATTCTGCACTGCCTGGACTTTACTAGGGTCAACTGCAATCCCTTCTGCTGAAACTATGTGTCCAAGGAAAGCTATGCTGTCCAACCAGAATTCACACTTGCTCCTTTTGGCATGAAGCTGCTCCTGCTGAAGAGTCTGCAACACAATTCTCAAGTGCTCTGCATGCTCCCTATAACTCTTAGAATAGATCAGGATGTCATCTATAAATACAACTACAAACTGATCCAGGTAAGGGGAGAACACTCGGTTCATCAAGTCCATGAAGACTGCAGGGGCATTTGTGACTCCGAAAGGCATAACCAGAAACTCATAGTGGCCATATCGGGTCCTGAATGCCGTCTTCGGAACATCCTCCTTCTTCACCCTCAGCTGATGGTAACCCGACTGCAAATCTAACTTAGAAAATACACGGGCTCCATGAAGCTGATCAAACAAGTCATCAATCCGGGGTAAGGGATACTTGTTCTTGATGGTGACCTTGTTCAACTCCCTATAATCAATACAAAGCCTCTTACCACCATCCTTCTTATTCGCCAAGAGCACTGGAGCTCCCCATGGTGAAGTGCTTGGCCGAATCAGTCCCTTGTCCGAATACTCCTGCAGTTGCTTCTTCAAGATCTCCAACTCCGTCGGTGCCATCCTGTACGGACCTTGGATATAGGAGCTGTCCCTGGAACTGTATCAATGGAGAACTCCACTATCCTCTCCGGTGGAAGCCCTGAAATCTCAGCAAAGACTTCTGGAAATTCATCCCACACTGGCACTCCCTTCAGAACCTCCGAAGTGGTCATCTGAATCTCCTTCTTAGCAGGCTTCACCTCTCCACTAAACTGGAACTCCGGCTGATGAGGGATTCTGAAATTGATCTTCCTCCCTCTACAGTCGATCACAGCATAGTACTGACTGAGCCAAGTCATGCCTAAGATCACGTCGTACCCTTTGATGTCTAGTACGAGCATGTCTATGGCCAAGATCTTCCCACAAAGCTCCACTGGACAGTCAGCACAAACTCTAGAAGATACAACTACCCCATTCCCTGTACTTATCTCCCACATGTGGTCTAAAGCCTTAACAGGTATGGAATGAACAGTCACAAAATGGTCGGAGATATAACAGTGGGATGCACCCGAATCGAAGAGAGCGAGAACAGGTATAGAATGAACTCTGATGTTACCTGTAATCACCTCCTCTGAAGCCTCAGCCTCCTCTGCTGTCAGGTTGTAGGCCTGACCTCTGCCACGCCCCGCTGCTGTTCTGGCTCCTCTCTGCACTGGGCGAGCAACATGCGGTGGAGGAAGGGGAAGGGCTCTCCTCATCACTGGTCCCTGATGCCTCTGCCCAACTGGCCCTGGTAGTACCCTCTGTACATTCTGCCCCTGAGGTGCCGGCAAGGTTTGATTAGCAAACCCCATTCTCCTGTGAGGACAGGTCTCTACGGCATGGTCTCGTGCTCCACACACCAAACACAATCCATTTGCCCTCCGGCAATCCTGCTGAGAGTGTCCTGGTTTCTGGCAGAAATTGCAGATAAGACCTGGTCGAGCCACCTGGTAAGGAACTGCCCTGAATGGTTGCCTGGCCTGGACCTTCGCTGCTCTGGATGGTCCTCCTCTACCCACCGGTACAAACGGCCTCTTCATGGCCTGGTCCTTCCTCTGATCTCCTTGCTTCTTCTCAAACCCACGCTCCACCTCTCGAGCGCTGGTGAGAACTTCTGCATAGGTCTTCAGATGATGGGGCATTAGGAACATCTGAATGTCCATTTGCAGACCTTGCTGGAACCGGCTTGCCCTCTTCTCCTCATCTGTTATCATGTACGGGGCGAAGCGACTCAACCTGAGAAATTCTGCAGCATACTCATCTACGGATCTATCCCCCTGTTGAAGCCTGATGAACTGCTCCTCCATGTCCTTCTGAGCAGTGGCGGGAAAGAACCTGCTATAAAAGCTCTTGGAGAACGTATCCCAAGAGATAGGTTTCTCCAAGCGAGCCTCCTCTGCAAGCCACCAAGTCCGAGCGATGTCCTTCAGCTGGATCTTAGCTACCTCCACTTGGCTCTCCTTAGGCACCCTGGCGGCGTTCAGCAGATCGGTGGTGTCCGTTAACCACTGTTCAGCCTCCAATGGCCTCTCGACTCCCGTGAATACGGCCGGCTGTAGCCGTCGGAAGTCTGAGATGTTCCCCGGCTTCTGCTCCTTCGGGGCTGCCAACTCCTGCCTGAGGAGCTCAGTCTGCTGATGCTGATTCTCCATCTGCTGATGCTGGTTTCCCAGCATAGTCTGAATGATCCTCAGGATATCAGCACCCTCTCCTCCTACGGGTCCATTCGGTACTTGCCCGACATTGTTGCGACCCGAACGTCTCTCCATACCGAAAGGGATAAGATCTGGAATTGGAAACAAAGGGAAGGAGTTTAGGATACGAGGAACGAATCAAGGACGAAGTCGAGAAGGACTATATAACTTTGTACATTGTAGTTGGCATTAGCAAATCACTAGAATTTGCCACTTGGTTGTACTTTTAGGTTTGAGAGCCTAGGCTCTGATACCAACCTGTAACGCCCCGATCCCAATGATACGGGGACGTCACTGCGACGCATATACGTAGGTCAGATGGTGCCCCCACGTATATACGCTAAGCAAGTACAACAAGTATCAGAGTACAACACACACAGCGTGGTATAATCATATGCCAACTTACAAAATATAAATACAAAGTTGCACAAGTTATGATAAGCAAAATTGCTTTACAAGTGTCCTTTATCACAACCCAAGTCCAAAAAGAACGACATACAATCAAAAATACAAAAGTGCTCACGTAAGGATGGAGATCCGTGAACCCAAAGAAGTGTCGGGCAGGATGGATCTAGAGCTGGTCAGCCTGCTCTCCTAGGTAAGCCAAGTCCTCTGTGGAAGGCTCCACTTCGTTCCAGGCCTCGGAATCTGAATATGCAAATCCAAAGGGTCAAGACATAATACAACGAATGATAGGTAGCCAAGTGACAAGGGTTATGATCAGGGATAAATGAAGTAATAATAACCAGCAGTGAATATCAAGCGATGCAAATTCTATAAGAGAAAGTCATATGCAATAACTACAGTTAACGTCTTATTATTATTACTTGTCTTACTGTGGTATCTAGCTATGTGACCCAGCGTCCCAGAGCACATAGATCCATATCATAGTAAAGCAAGGTGGTTATTGGAAACAGCGGTTGTATTGACGAACTATGTTTACAGTGGGTCCCGTGCATGCCCGGGACCACGGCCCAGTATTGTTCCGTTGCTTGAAGACGGAACCTGCCGCTAGGCTAACAGGAGGGTCTTATGTATGCCCTTGTCATGACAGTAAACAGGAAAGGGAGGAAGCACTCCCCTCGGTCCCCTGGAGTACCGCAGGTAAGACCGGAAAATATAGTGCACAACCTAATACCACTGTAAACACGAACACATATCGATATTCCGCATATTTCCCCCTGCCCCCATGTAAGTTGGTATATTTTATATAAAGGTCGGGTATATCATGCTTGGTGTTTGAGTGATAGCATGAAGGGGAGGTGATATTTCATATTTAACATTATATGGAATAGCAATATGTAACATGAGTCATGAAGCATAATAAAGCAAGATCCATCAGGTAACAAGTCATGCAGTACAGGTATGAAGCATAAACAAGGCTAAAACAGCATACATATATCAGGGAAATATCAAAAATTAGAAAGGAAAGGAGTCAGAAATCTGTTCCAGGATTTGACCTAGCGGTCGACCTCCGTCGACTGCCGGTCGACTGGGATTTACAAAGGCGGTCGAGTGCCGGTCGACTGCCGGTCGACCGTACAAAGTGCGTGAGCTCCAGGTTTTGGCCGGTCGACTGTCGGTCGACTGGTCCACCCTAATTCCCTAAGCCGGTCGAGTGGTCGGTCGACTGCCGGTCGACCGCCAACTCAAAATTGTGCACGCTGTGCACGTCGGTAGAGTGATCGGTCGACTGCCGGTCGACCGATCCTCTGAAATCTGCTGCTGTTAAGGCAGAAAAAATCAGATTTCACCTTGGTTGGTTCTATCAGTCTAAAAATAGGATTTTTGTGGCACTAGAGGACCTGATCTACTACTACAAGTACACCAGAACAGGGTCTAGCTTTGGTGTGTGATATATTGACATGAGAGGTTGGATTTGAGCTTAGATGACCTAAAAATTGGATTTTTATGTTATAGGTGTACATGGATCTCTACCCTAAGCATGTGGAGTGTTAACTAGGTCTTGGTGAGTAAGAAACTCACTAGGATAGGTTGGATTTGAGTCTTGATCCAAGGTAGAGAAGATGGCTCCAATCCACACTTGATGTTGAAGCTAGGGTTGAAGAATTCCCCTTGGTGTTGCCTTGGGAAGAGATGGTTGAAATTGAGCTCCCTTGATGAAGCCCTAGATGAATCCTTAGAGACTTTGAGGTGAAGGTGAAGAGGTTGGGTGTTCTCTTGAAGCTAGGGTTTGTTGAAGAGGAAGAAGGGAATTTTGAGAGAGCTCTCTTGATGAAGAAATGAGAAAAGGGGAATTTTGCAAAGGAAATGCATTTATAGTTTGGAATCTTTGTAAAGGGATTGGTATTAAGATGGAAGTGGAGGGTTTTCTTGCAAAAATGTGGGGGTGAGGTGTTCCTCCCATTGCCACTTGGCCGGCCATGGGAAGGAGAGAGAGTTAGTGGGGTTAGGTGAAGTGGTGAGTGGGAAATGAGGTGGAAATGAAGTGGAATTGGAATTTTGCAATTTTTGAAAAAAAATGTCCGAATTTCAAGTATCTCGGATTGGTCTGAAAATTTTACCAAAAATCAAGAATAATATTTGAAGACTCATGGTGAAATTCGTTTGAAGAAATACTGTATAGATTTTTAATTAAAAATCCCGGAATCAGTTATTTACCGACTCCGAAAGAATTTTCATAAATTCATAAAATTCTCAGAAAAAGTGTATAAGTAAGAAATATGATTCTAAGCAATAAAGTCTAAAGGACTTTCTAAAATTCCTAACAGTTTGGAAGATAAAAATTCGGAAATCGGCCAGCGGTACTGGCCGACACCGGTTTCGGAGAAATTCATTTTAATTCCAGAAAATTCCAGAAAATCACATAAAATCTAAAATATTGGAAAATGATATTTGGAATTGAAATTGGTCAAATACGGATGGTAAGTCGGAAAATACGATCGAAAGACTGAATACGTAACTATGTACGTATTCCGGGAGAGGGGTATTACAAATTGTCACTACACTAAGTATACATACATATCCCTAAACACAATTGAGTCCATAAAAGATATTGCATTGAAGGCAAATGACTCAAGGGCTATACATGTATATCTTAATGTTTTAGCAAAATAAACATATACATGAAATAGAAACTCATATAAATCCAAAATATGAATACAAGTCTAAAATGTATGGATCATCAAAACTAGACTATACTAGCACATCTAATGGGTACAAATATGCATTCAAGCTCAAACATATATAAAGATTAATTTGTTTCCCATTATATGTACAAGTATACAACTAGTCTTAATGAAAACTAACATCTAAACATGTAATCAAGTCATGAAGCATTAAAACAAACATGAATACCATATTTTTAAATAAAACACATATAAGATTCATCAAAAATTATTTTATTTGAATTCTAAAATACATAAACATGCAAATGGACATAACAAGTGCAAATGAACGAATCATCAAAACTTAGCTCATACGTGTGCATATAGTGAATACAAGTGAGCATGAAGAACAAGCATATAAGAAACAATTGTAGTTCACTATTTGTACAAGTATAATGCAAGTTTTGATAAAATCTACATTTAAACATGTTATCACCACATGAAACATTAAAACAATCATAAAAGAACATCATGATAAAACTAAAACATGATTACTATGTAAATTCACATGTATTAGATTCATGATGTACATTATAGCTAAACAAACGGTGAGAATACTAAATATGAATTCAAGTGAGCATATGTGTCTCAAATACTATACATGTATGTCATGGATCTAATAATCATGGAATTTACACACTAATCCAAAGACATCAAAAATATGCTTAAACAAATGAGACATGCTATAAATAATGAATCATAAAAGCATGTAAACAAATAATATGAGAGTTAGAGATTTATACCAAAACCGATGAGGGCACTTCTCTAATTCTCCAAAATAAGGTGGTCCTCCCACCAACTCTTCCCTTGAAAGTGATGCATCCATATGATTTCCTTTAAGTCCGGAACGCATCCACTCCAAGGTGTCAACACTCTCACGTCATGTGAGACCCCACACCTTCATCAAAAATTGGAGGGGTGGTCTTTGGTACCCATACCTTCTTGGGTCCATGGGGGTTAGTCCCTTCTCTAACCCAAACAAACTTATTTGCTAAATTTACATTATTTAATCTATCAAAGCAAAATTTAGCAAGGTGGCCATTACGACCACAATGTGTACATGTGTACACATGAGCAAACATGTGAGAAGTGTGTCCGTGAGGAGCATGTGTATGCCGTGGAGGGTGTGCATGCATAAAAGTTGGAACTTGTTTCATACGAACCAAGGTTTCCAAGCGAGTGTGGTTCATGGCACATTGGCTCATAGTGGAGCCCAAACAATCAACCTTCTTCTTAAGCATGGATATATCATTGTTAATCAAAGAAGAAGTGTGGCATGCAATAGGTGTTCTAGGTGAAACTACCCTAGCATGGCAAATATGTGCATCCATATTATTTTTCAAAACAATATTTTTCTTTAAACAAATTTCTAATTCTTTTGAAATAAATTCAATTTCATTTTTCAAAGAATGGTTACTTTTTAAAACAAAATCAAGTTTTGAAGTTAAAGAATCATTTTTCTTCAAAACATCTTCACAATCATTTTTATTTTTCAAAATTTTATTTTCATTTAAAGCAAGATTAAGTTGAGATTTTAATGAGTCCCTTTCATTAGCAATCTCATCCTTCTCTTGCAAAACAACATCAAGTCTAGCAATCAAATTTTTATTTTCATTATTAATGCCTAGACTCTTCTTTTTCAACAAGTTATATTTTTCTATTAGTTTTTCACAAACAATAGATAGTTCTTCACTTAAAGCATGGGGATCAACAAAATCATTTGAAGAACTAGCACAATCATTACTATCTAGTTGAGTTTCCGATTGTACCTCAAGGGAGTCATTCCCTTGGACCATGTAGCATTGTTGTGATTCGGATTCTCCACTAGATTCCTCTTCTTGTTGGATTTGGACTTGAAGCTTGGAGGTGGTGGTTGTTGTCAACTTGTTCCATACTGCAAAAGCGGAATCAAGATTAGAAACACATAAAAGATAGTCTTTAGGTAAAGTGCTTCTAATGGCCTCTAGGGCTTGTGCATTGGCCCCTATATGAATGAGGTTACCAAGATAGCATTTCTTGGTAGCCGCAAGGAAAGTATGTAAACCTAGGGTTTGAAGGTAAATGGACATTCTAGTCTTCCAAACAAGAATGTTGGAAGCATCATACATAGGTGGGGTCATGAAGTCCATGATAAACTAAATGTATGCAAACAAGTATTATGCAAACAAGAGATTAGCAAGCAAATGGATCACTCCTAGGATGTTAAGCCTAATATCAGGAGCACTAGCTCTGATACCAATTGAAAAACACCTAGAGGGGGGTGAATAGGTGTTAATGCTAATCTAGGGCTAATTGAAAAACTTAATGCAAACTAATGAAACTAGATGCGGAAGCTAAATGCAAGAGTTGCACAAACTAATACAATTCAACAAGTGTAGCCGAATTCCCCTTGCGAGGCTCTGAACTAACTCCTCTTGATTCCCCATAAAATGGGTTGAGGTGCTATGTGAAGCTCTTGTTGGATGAGTATAAGTTAGGCACACACACACAAGCAATCCAAGCAATCAAGGATATAGCAATACAATGCACACAATTAAGCCAAGCAAGTATAGATGAATTGCAATAGAAATATATGCAAGGCAATATGAAACAATGCTCAAAACACAAGCAAGTATATATGATGATATGAATGGATGATGCTTGCACAAATGTAAAAAGAGTAGAGTTGAGAGAAATTGGATCAAACGCAAAGACCAAGATGTGTTTCGAGGTTCGAGCCCCTAGCTCTACATCCCCGCCTACACCACCGTGTAGGATTTCCCAATCCACTATAGGAGTACCAAACTCCTCTCTCAACCTTACAAAGCCACCGAGGCTATACAACCACAATCCACACCTCTACCGAAGAGGTATACGGCCCGTAGCCGAAATACAACAAACCCACAACCTCTACCGAAGAGGCTCACAACAAACTCAATCACCCGATCACCTCTACCTAAGAGGGATTCACAAATAACAAGGGTGTTTTACAATAAAGAGGTTTACAACAACAACCTCAAACACTTCTCTTTCTTTTTCTCTTTTCTTTTTCCACACAAAACAAAGATCCTAATAACTTAGGATAGAAGATATAGCTCAAGTGGAAACTAAGTGTTTTGGAAACAAGCAACAAAGAAAAATACTTGGGAAAATTCTTGCCAAAAGATATAGAATGAAAATCAACACAAATATCCCAAATCCTATTTTCTTTGATTTTCCAAAAACACAAAACAAATAAAGATGAATCACTTTTAGCACTTAAACTCTTTTGAAAACACTTTTAAAACAATGAAAAAGATCTGGAAAAACTAGCACAAAAATCTTCACCAAAAACTCCAAACAATGGGGTTTATATAGCCCCTATACAAAACTAGCCGTTAGGCTGACGTGTCAGCCTGACAGGCGGTCGGTCGACTGGCCGGTCGACCGTCCAACGGCTATTTTTGACCGTTGACAGCTGCCGGTCGACTGGTCGGTCGACTGGTAACAACCCGAGACCAAACCTGTTTCAGTACAGTCGACTGGCTGGTCGACTGGCCGACGTGCACAGTTTTGTGCACGTCCGGTCGACTGGTCGGTCGACTGGCCGCTTGGCCCAGTCGACTGTCCCAGTCGACTGGCCCAACCTGGCAGACAGCAAAAATAGGTCAGGTTGGAACGCATTTTTGAGGTCTAAAACATTCGAATTTGGAAATAAGTATATAGGATGAAGTTGTAGATATTGAAGTCTACTTTCTAATGCAACTTAAATCAAATCAATATCAATTCAGAATTAAAAGTTATCAATAAAATACTAAAAGGTGTCAAAACAGAAACTGTAAACTGTTTTCAGAACAAGAACAGATTTCAACCAAATATTTGACAACTTTAAAATTAGAATCAGGAAATGCTTATTAAATAAGAAATTTAGATCTAAAAGTTAACTTTGAAATACAAGTTAAATCATGTTATTTGAATATAAAAATAAAAAGTTATGATAATAAATATAGAAGGGTGTCAAGCCTTGAAATCCAAAACCGATTCAATCAAAAACCAAACATGTATTTTTATCAAACATGATTTTCCAAACATGAATAGAAGTATCAAAATAAGTTTATCTTGAAGGTTAATGCATGTATGTATAGAAAGAAATCATCTACTATACATATAAAACATGAAAACTTGTTTTGATCAAACTATTCATGAAAAACCAAATATCAAAACATAAAACTTGTGTGTTGTGCACTTGAGCATATCAACTATACTAAGCTTTACAAATGGATCTAAAACTCAAAAACTAAACTATCTACACTAGGATACCTAAGTCTTCCTTGAGGAACTCCATCTTCAAGTAGACTTGCTCCCAAACGCGATCTACCGAGTGCAAAGGATATGGTCTTTAAGCTTTGGCACCGGAATCACCATGATAAGCTTCCAAACACCTCTTGTTGAAGCTAATCACCAAAACTAATAACTTGCTAATGATCTGAAACTTAGAAACACAAGATTATTAGTGAACATAACTACATGAGTGAGTCATCATCAAAACTAGAGTGGAAGGCCTTTGGGCCAACACTAACCTATAGGGAGACATTCCTAAAATCGTCTTGAAAGCGGTCCTGTAGGCCCATAGAGCATCTACAAGTTTTAAGGACCAATCTTTCCGGTTTTGGTTCACAGTTTTCTCCAATATAAGTTTGACTTGTCTATTTGAAACCTCAACTTGCCTACTGGTTTGAGGATGATATGGTGTGGACAACTTGTGAGTTATGGCATACTTTCGCATAAGGGCTTCAAAAGATCTATTGCAAAAGTGGGTGCCATTATCACTGATGATAGCACGAGGGGTTCCGAAGCGGGAAAAAATGTTCTCTCTTAAAAACTTTATGACAACTTTGTTATCATTAGTTTTACAAGGAATGGCTTCTACCCACTTGGACACGTAGTCCACAGCAACCAATATGTATTGGTTCCCAAATGAGTTAGGAAATGGACCCATAAAGTCGATGCCCCAAACATCAAAGAGTTCTATTTCTAGAATTGGGTTGAGGGGCATCATATTTCGATGTGAGATCCTACCTACCATTTGGCATCTAGGGCACGTCTTGCAATAATCATAGGCATCCTTGAACAGAGTGGGCCAATAAAACCCGCTTTGTAGCACCTTTTCAGCAGTCTTGCGGGGACCAAAGTGTCCACCGCATGCAAGTTCGTGACAAAAGGACAGAACACTCCTAACCTCCTCATCGGGAATGCATCTCCTAATAATTTGGTCGGAACAGTACTTGAAAAGATACGGTTCCTCCCAAAAGAATACCGGACTTGGGATAAGAACCGGTAAACATCATTTTTGGACCAATGAGATGGAGTTTGGTTTGTGACTAAGTAATTCACTATATCAGCAAACCAAGGTTCCCTAGAGATAGCTAAGAGATGTTCATCAGGAAAATCCTCATTGATGGGTAATTCGTTGCATGGAGAATTGGGAATCCGTGAGAGATGGTCAGCAACGACATTTTCTACGCCTTTCTTGTCTCGAATTTCGAGATCGAATTCTTGAAGAAGGAGGATCCAACGAATGAGTCGGGCCTTGGCATCCTTCTTCATCATGAGATTCCTAAGCGCAGAATGATCGGTGAAAATGGTAGTTTTGGACCCTAGTAGGTAGGGATGAAACTTCTCTAAGGCAAACACTACTGCCAAAAATTTCTTCTCAGTCGTAGTGTAGTTCAGTTGAGCGTCATTGAGAGTCCTACTAGAGTAGTAGATCACGTGCTGCTTGTTATCAATACGTTGTCCTAGGACAGCGCCTATGGCAAAATCAGAAGCATCGCACATAATCTCAAACGTCTTAGACCAATCCGGTGCAGATATGATTTGTGCAGAAATCAGTCTCTCTTAAGCTTCTCCCAAGAAGTGATGCAGTCAGCATCGAAAGTGAAGGACACATCCTTAGCTAACAGATTTGTCAAGGGCCTAGTAATTTTGCTAAAATCCTTGATAAATCTTCGGTATAATCCAGCGTGTCCTAAGAAGGATCTAATGTCCTTAACGCATTTGGGCATGGGAAGCTTAGCAATAACCTCGATTTTGGCTCTATCCACTTCTATTCCTTTCTTGGATATTTCATGACCCAAGACAATTCCATGTTTCACCATGAAGTGGCATTTCTCCCAGTTTAGTGTCAAATGTTTTTCAGCACAACGTTGGAGGACGAGTTCAAGATGGTGGAGATATTGAGTGAATGAATCTCCGTAGATGGAGAAATCATCCATGAAGATTTCTAAGAAGCGCTCTACCATGTCAGAGAAAAGACTCAACATGCAACGTTGAAACGTTGCTGGGGCATTGCATAAGCCGAATGGCATTCGACGATAAGCAAATGTCCCAAATGGACAGGTAAACGTAGTCTTTTCTTGGTCCTCAGGAGCGATAGGGATCTGGTTATAGCCCGAGTAACCGTCCAAGAAGCAGTAGTACTCGTGACCAGCTAAACGTTCAAGCATCTGATCAATGAAGGGAAGTGGAAAATGGTCCTTACGAGTTGCAGCATTCAGTTTCCTATAGTCAATGCAAACCCGAATCTTCGTGGGAAGTCGAGTTTGAACCAACTCTTTGTTCTCGTTTTCCACTACGGTGAAACCAGATTTCTTTGGGACCGCGTGGACAGGACTGACCCATTGGCTATCCGAAATGGGATAAATTATCCCATTGTCTAAGAGTTTTATGATTTCAGCATGAAAGCCTCTTGCATAATAGGGTTTAACCTACGCTGCGGGTCTCTCTTGGGTGTGGCGTCTTCATTGAGATGGATGCGGTGTTGAACGATGGTTGGACTTAATCCCTTAATATCAGTCATAGTCCACCCGATGGCTTCCTTATGTTTTCTTAGAATATCTTTCAAGTCTTTTTCTTCCCCGTCATTTAAATGAGAGGCAATGATGACGGGAAATGTCTCTTGTTCGCCTAGATAGGCGTACTTGAGATGCGCTGGAAGGGCTTTCAATTCTAAGGAAGAGGCAGGCTCACTTGAGGGACTAGTCAAATCTGTTGGCTCCATTGTAGGTGAAATTGGGTTTGAAGCCCAATTCACGACAGAATCTACAACCTGATCGAGATTAAAGTCATCAGACTCTAACTCGAAGTCAATCTCCATTTCTGATTCCAATTCTTCACCGTGTTCACTTGTCAAGTTCTCAATTTGGTTTACTTCAAAAGTTTGGTCCTCGATGTCACGGGGTTGTTTTCCTAGATGGAAGACATTGACTTCTCTAGTCATGTCTCCAAAGGTTAACCTCATGACCCATTCCTGCAATTGATGATGGCATTAGCAGTGGCAAGGAATGGTCGACCTAGGATGACCGGAGTTTGAGCCCTACGATTGGAGTTGGACACAGGTTGTGTCTCCAAAACTATGAAATCGACAGGGTATATGAACTCTCCTACCCGAATTAGGACATCATTAATTTCCCCTTTTGGAACTTTAACAGAACGGTCAGCCAGTTGGATGGTGACTCAAGTTGGACTAAGGTCACCCAACCCGAGTTATTGATAAACAGAGAATGGAAGCAAGTTGATACTTGCTCCCAAGTCAAGAAGTGCCCGACTAACCTCGGCTTGTCCTATTGTGCAGGCAATGGTAGGGCTACCTGGATCTTTGTACTTGACAGGGATAGGACCCGAAAATAGCTCACTAATATTAGTGGCTAGGAAGACTTTCTTAGGAACATTAGTCTTTCTCTTCTTGGTGCACATGTCCTTAAGAAACTTAGCATAGGAAGGAACTTGTTGGATGGCATCAAGGAGTGGCACATTTATTTTCACTTGGTTAAACATCTCGATTATCTTGTCCATGTGCGGGTTTTGTTTGTTATTTTTCAGCCTATTCGGAAATGGTACTATAGGCTGGTGCACCTGGCTGGCTGACTTGTCTTTTTCAGACTCGTCCGAATTGGAAGAAATTGGATTGGATGAGGTGGAAGCTTGATTGTGGTTGTGCTGAATAGGATTGGTGGGTGTTGACACTTGGTTATCAAATTTCTTTCCTGACCTCAATGTATGCACAGCATTACATTGATTGAATGAAGGATCCTCAGCCAGATGAGCTTGTTGGGAATTCCTTGGATTGGTGATTGGCTGACTAGGCAGGGTACCCTTTTGTCTCTCATTTTATGGGTTGGCCAGTTGACTCATTTGAACTTCTAGCCTCTGAATGGTTTGCATGAGAGAGTCTTGGTTTTTCATATATCTCTCCATGTTTCTCTCAAAGTCAGTCATTCTTCTTTCCAATTGAGGATTCTGGAAGGAGGATTGTGGAGCTTGGTTAGGAAAGTTCTGTTGATAATTTGGAAAGCTTGGTGGATGGTTGGGAGAATTATTATGGAAATTAGAGAAGTTGGGTTGATGATTGGAAGAATTGTTACCATGATGGAAGTGGTTAGCATGATTGAATCGTGAATGGTCATTGTTGTTCTGGCTCCATGAGAAATTAGGGTGATTTCTCCAGCCGAGATTGTACGTTGGTGCGTAAGGATTGTTGTTCGGCCTTGAAAAAGCCGCATTCATCGGTTCGTGATAGGATTGCTGAGCCTGAAACACTGGGCATTCCTCGAATACATGGTTCATGGCTTGACAGTAAGTGCAGCTCGAGGGTAGAAATTGGTTCGGGCTGACTTGATTGACTGTACTTGGTTCTTTCGTCTCTAGAGCTTCCAGTCTTCTAGCTAAATTAGCTAACTTAGCCTCATTAGCGATGGACGATTCTATGGAGTGGAGACCTCCTTTTGAAGAGATGGAGTTAGGATTCTTATGGGTCTCACTCGCAGATTCCCATTGGATGGTTTTCTCAGCTAAATTTTCATACAAATCCCATCCCTCATCTTCATCTTTCTGCAAGAAACCCCCTTGGCACATACTTTCTAAGAGGGTTTTGGTGGAATAGTCTAAACCGTCATAGAGAATTTGGCATTGTCGCCATTTCTCTATTCCACGGTGTGGACATTGGACAAGGAGGTCCTTAAAGCGTTCAAAGTACCTCCAGAACGGTTAACTAGGTTCTTGCTTAAATTGCATGATCGTCTTCCTAATGAGAGCGGTTTTATGGATAGGATAGAATTTCTTCAAGAAAACCTTGATGAAACCATCCCAGGATGTGATGGAACCGGCTGCTAAGCTGTAGAGCCACTTTTTCGCTAGGTCCTTAAGTGCGAAAGGGATAAATCTCAACCTAATAGCATCGTCTACAAGGTGTGTGATTTTCATCATAAGACATACTTCCTCAAATTCTCTTATGAAGAAGTAGGCATCTTCGGACTCTAGACCATGAAATTTGGGGAGTGTGTTGATGAATTGAGGCTTGAGCTCAAAATTGTATTCACCAACCGATGGAAGTGAAATGCACGATGGAAGTGAGGTCCTAATGGGGTAGAACCTATCCTGTAATGATGTGGATTGAGCCATTACCGGATCTGGTCTTGGTTCAAACTTAGGTGGTGATGTGTTTCTAGTCAACCTAGATGAATTGGGGTCTCTCGACCACACTTGCATACACAAACACAATCACAATCACAACAAGTTCAAACAGCAGTCAACAATAAAAATCAACCAAGCCTAGTCTAAGGTATCCTTGACCTAGACAACTCCTAACTGGTTGATTGTCCATAAGAGGTAGAATGTAGACCTTGACCACAAGCTAATCAGCCAGGTCAGGGCAAGATTGGTGGGATGTTTTCCGTCAAAAGACGTTCCTTAATTAAGTAACCACCAATCTTCGGGCTTTCGGCCCTCAATCCCTTTCCTTGACACTGATTTTATAAGAGTCAATTTCCAACACTTTTCCTCTTCAGGATAATCTTCTATTGAGTTCGAGATGTCCCTAAGGCCAACGTCTATCAAATTTTAATTAGGCTTAGGTTGTGCGTGCTTGGAGATGGTTTGTGGGCTAAGGAAGGGTAATGACTTCCCCACCTTATCTTGATTTGGGTTTTGCCCTTAGAATTGATTCGTGCAAAGTGTGCAAGATATAGAAAGTAACATTCAAAAGCAAATATCACCCAAGAATGTTGACTATGCTATATGCTATGCATACATACCTTGTCTCCAGCTCTCTTCAACAGTAAAGTAAAAGAATTGAAAAGACTTGTGCCTAGAATGCAAATGTCTAATCAATTTTTAACTTTCAACGAATCTTTTACTGTTGACTTAAAAAACAGGGATGTTGGATAGAAACACTAGCACAAATATGACATATAAAAACTAAAGTTTTTGCGAGCAATATGTCCTGCAAAACAAAGTTTTTAGTAGTCCCAAAAAATTTCAGATTTGCAAAGCAATTTCTTGAAATTCTGTTTCCTACTTTCGAGAGTAGGGGCACATAATTTTCAAGTCTTCTGGGCAAAGCTTGAATGCTAGATCTTCATCTTCGAGTCCCTGAAACAAACACACAAAAGTTGTTAAAACAACTACACCGTTCCCTCCCCGGCAACGACGCCAAAAATTGATTGCTAAATTAAAGAAACAACCAATAAGTTTAAGAATGTACCGTGTAGCTTGTGGCTAACGGGTCGTGTCCACAAGGAGGGATGCGATGGAAGCTTTTCGATGAGTCGTTTTAAAAACAAGAAATTTGTGTTCGTTTTTTAGGAAAAGAGAATGTAAGGAAAAGAGATGAAAAAGAGAAATTTCAACTTTCAGAAAAGGATTTGGAGGAGGTGATTTTTAAAAAGCTTTAAGAGTTGTGATGTTGTTTTATAATAAGAAATCAAATCTGGGCATACTATCTTCCTACTCAATTGTTCATTCTTCTCTTAAAGTATTAAGTCCCTTAAGTGATCATTTGCAAAACTTAAAGTTGCTCTTTTTTAGAAAGCTTTGAGTAAAGCACATAAGATGCAGAAGGTTTGAATCCTTTTTTTCTTCAAGAAAGAGTTGGAATCGGATATTAAAACATAACGCGCGAAGAAGCAAGAATAAATTAAAAATGATCCACAAGAAGTTCAAGAAAGAATGGTGAATTCAACTATCCATACCCATCCTCATGTGCCTTCAAGAACACTTTCAAAAAGAAAGGCTTTTAAGGGAGGCATGCATATGAGTCATCGGGTATTTTTCTTTTAAAAACAGAAGAGAAGAAAATAAGAGAGAGTCGATAGCTAGCCCAGAAAAAGTGTTTAGTTACTCATGGAAAACGAAGAAAACAATGACATAATATAAAGCATACCGTACTGCAAGTGAAAGAGAAATCGGCCCGACTTTTGTATTGTTGTCACTTCAACCTTCAAGTACAAGCTCTCAGTCCTCTCTCTCACAAGTTTTTGCAACTGGACTACAACTTAAAAAGCAAGATTACAACTTTCTTTCTATCTAACAATGAACCTAGATCCTAAGAAAATAAGTGCAAAATTTAATCCTAGTCTTCGCTGCCTTTTTCTCTGCTGAAAGAGGTATTTATAGCCAAAAACCAAAGAATCAGGATCCCGGGAACGTTGGGGGAGCAAACGCTCCCCCAACTGAAATCAGTTGGCCGCGAAAACGCGGCTTGGGCCGCGTTTCCGCGGCCCTGGTGTGGCCACATGGCCACACCAAGAGGGGGAGCTTCCTGGTATGAAGGGCTTCTCGCATATCCTGCTGGTTTTCTTGTTGCTGCTTCAACGCTGACTGAATCAGCTTTTGATTTTCTGGCTTTGATTCCTCGATTCAAGGAGGATTTTTCTCACCCCTTGATATGCCAAGATATAGCCTAGACTTCTTCACTTCGAATTTATTCTGAATTAGTTCAGAATAAAGTGGGCTTTTGGGCTTGTTCCTCATTTATTTCCTTGAGCATTTGGGCCTACATTTAGCAAAGAAAAAAGACACTTATTAATATCATTTATTAGCAAACAAGTGTGGCAACGTGACAACATAAATGCAATGTATGTGACAAATCACCCACCTTATCTTGATTTGGGTTTTGCCCTTAGAATTTATTGTGCAAAGTGTGCAGGATATAGAAAAGTAGCATTCAAAAAGCAAATATCACCCAAGAATGTTTCCTAAACTATATGCTATGCATACATACCTTGTCTCCAGCTATCTTCAACAGTAATTGTAAAATAAACGTAATTAGACAAATGCCTAGAATGCAAGTTTAAACATTTTTTAAGCAATTAACAATAACTCAAATTACTATTGGATTAAAACAGGGATTGTGAATAGCAGATATAGCAAGAATAATAACACAAAAAATACTTAATTTTTGCAAGCAATATGTCCTGCAAAAAAGAGTTTTTAGTAGTCCAACAAAATTTTTAACTTTTGCAACGCAATTTCTTGAAATTCTGTTTCCTACTTTCGAGAGCAGGGGCACAGAATAGCGAGTCTTCTCCTGCAAATCTTGAATGCTAAATCTGAATGTTGACGTCCCTAAAACAAGACACCAAACTTGTTAAAAGACAAATACACCGTTCCCTCCGCGACAACGGCGCCAAAAATTTTATTGTAAAATCAAAGAGTTAAGAATTACCGTGTAGCTTTGGGCTAACGGGTCGTGTCCACGAGGAGGAATGCGATAGAAGCTTTTTGGTGTTTTTGTTAAGTAACAAAGAATGAAATTGGTGTCTTTCTATTAAGTTGAAAAAGAGAATGGAGAGAAGGGAAATGATTAAAAGAAAATTTGTAAATTTGAAGAAGGCTTTTGAAACAGTGATTTACAAAGCTTTGAAAAGTGATTTGTTGTTTTTAATAAAGAAAAAAATTTGGGTTCACTATCTCACTACTCAATGATGTGTTCTTCTATTGAAATCCTTAGTGCCTCAACTTGATCATAGGCAAAAACTTAAGATTGATTTTAGAAAGTTTTAAGCAAAGCACATAAGATGGTTGGAAAAGTTAATTCTTTTCTTTAAGAAATCATCTCGAATTGAATGTTAAATCATCAAGAAGTTCAAGTATGAGATAAAAATAAGTTCAAGAAATGTTTTTAAAAAAAGTAGAAATTTAAAAAATCCAAACCCATCCTCATGTGCCTTCAAGAACACTTTCAAGAAGAAGGCTTAAGTTAGGCATGCAAATGATTCATTGGGTCTTTTCATCAAAACCATTCGAAAAGAAGAGGAATCAGAGAGAGGAGTAATAGTGAGCCCAGAAAACCGATTTAGCTACTCATGAAAGACAAAGAACAATGCAAGTAAATAAAGCAAGACATACCATAAAAATGAGTGGAAGAAAAGGTAGCTTGATCCTTGTATTGATGTCACTTCAATCTTCAGAATACAATCACTCAATTCCTCTCTCTAACTGGTATTTGTACTGAACTACAAATTGCAAAACAAAGATACAACTTTTATACTATCTAACAAAGAGCCTAAACCTTAAAAAATAAACAAAAATTCTAATCCTAGTCTCCCCCCTTTTCTTCTCTGTTGAAAATGGTATTTATAGGGAAGAATCAGAGGGGAGAGGTCTTAGGAAGATTGGGGGAGCAAACGCTCCCCCAAAAACCCTAACAAAGCCACAGAAATGCGGCTAGGGCCACATTTTCGCAGCCCTGGTGTGGCCAGGTGGCCACACCCAAATGGAGGATGCTCCTGGTTTAGTGATTCTCCCATATCTTCTGCTGGTTTTCTCATTTCTGCTCCAGGATTTGACGAAACAACCTTTGATTGTTGGCTTCAACCGCTTGATTTGGGAAGATACATTTCAACCGATTTTCAACCTCTCTGATTTGCCAAGATCTGCCCTGATTCCCTAATTTCGAATTTATTCTGAATTAATTCAGAATTTAATGGCTTTGGGCTTGTTTCTCTTTTCTTTCTTTTAGCAATGGGTCTATATTTAACAAATAAGAATAAGACTTATTAATAGGATTTATTAGATAAAAAATATGGTAATGTGACAATGTATATGCAATATATGTGACTGAAAGGCTCACTATCCGGGTAAACTAGAAAGCCTAAGAAAACTAAGGGGAAAAAAGGAGAAAAGAAGAAGAAAAAAATATATGTATATTTAAATAAATAGCTTGATGGTTAGAGTTGAAATCCCAAAAATCTTCACTATCACAAAGTGTATATTATCTAAGTTTTATGAAGGATAAAATTATTCTATCAAATTTTGAATTCTTACCTTAATTGATGATAAGATCTTGCATATAGACTAAGTTTAAGGAAGAATAATTTTTAGTGGAGTTATGATTTTAGATCGCTTAAATTTTTGCAAAAATATTTCGAAAATCTTTCTCTTTCAAAATGCGTTTTTCAAAACAGTAACTTTTGTTTTCTTTCTTTATGGATTTTGTTGGTGTAATTTGCTCAAAACCCTCAGGAGACAAAAACTCCTCCTCTAGGGGTAACCTAGAGATTTAACGGCTTCTTGCACATGCTCAGTGCAATCGCATCACCTGCGAAAGTGGTGTAATAGCATTCTTAGTTTAGTTTTTCTTTTTCTTATTTTTCTCGGGACGAGCAAAAGATAAGTGTGGGGGTGTGATTAGTCTACAATTCTGAATCATTACATCACATTGCCTTACTGATTCACATTTCCCTACCGATTTTATGAATGAAATGACGCTTCTCACCTAAGTTTTGGTCTATTTTGCACATAATCAAGAGTCTAGGGGCAAAGGAGTAATAATAGCCTAATTAAACCCAATTTGGTTAATAAATCTGATTCTTGGAGGCCAAGCTAGAGAGCTTCTACAAGACATAATGGATCCAGAAATTGGGGGCAAATCTGAAGAAACCCATATCCAATTTAACCAAACCAGAGATAATTAGAAGGTGCTAGCAGCTGGACGAAGCCACTGCCCAAAACCAGGGACCTAAGTCGCTGGTTTTGCCGTAGAAACACGACTTTTGCACGTTTTCGCGGCACTATTGTGGGCCCACTCGTCGATCATCAACGCGTGGCTTCATCTCGTCATCCAGAGCTTGCCTTTGCCTATAAATACTGCATTGTTGGACCTGAGATAGGGGTTGAACAATGAGAATTAGGGTTTCTCTCCTTAGGATTAGTTTTAGGTTTTCTTCTTCTTTTCTTTTGTATTTTTGTTTATTTTTTAGTTCATGTATTATGGCTGAGATAGATTCAGATAAGAGAAAGAAGGATCTTGTAGTAGAGAGTGACAATCTATGCAAATGTGTCTCCTTTCTTCTCTATTATAATCTTCCCCATTTCTACATGATGCTTAGCTAGTTTTTTTCATGGCAATCTAACTACTAACCACTAACTAGCTAATTACTTACTTGATAATCCACATGAATCTAATAGCATCTACAAGGCCTTGCTCTTGCAAGAGCTATTGATGGCTCATGATGATGGATTCTAACATTCTAATATTTAACTCACTAACAAGCTAACTTACAATGTCATCTTTATTTCAAGCTCACCTCTACTTGGTTTTGATGATCTAATAGTAGCTTGCACCTTGTTGTGTGGAATGGACGTGTTTGAATGTGAAAGAACAATCTTATGAGTCATGCTTTGTATCATCTCTTGAAGCCAAGAACTAGTGATGGCTGATCGTTCGCTAATATTGCACATTCATTATCATATTCTCAACTTATTATAAAATAAACTCTGCTTTTTCCTAATTATTGTTTAATTTATTTGCAGGCCCATTCCTAAAGGAGAGTGAAGAGAATGAGCCCAAAAGCCCATCAAATTCTGAATTAAATCAGAATTAATTCAAACTCAGTAAATCAGGGCAAATCAGGTCGGTTCAGATCGGTTGAAAACCAGTTAGAACAAATCCCTATAAATCAATCGGTTGAAGCCAAGGATCAAAGGCCATTTCATCAAAATTCCGGACTTAAACTGCAAATCCAGCTGAAGATAAACATCAATCGTGAAGCCGGAGAGTACCACCAACAGGGTGTGGCCACCTGGCCACACCCTGGCCGCGGAAACGCGGCCAAAGCTGCGTTTTCGCGGCTTTGTTAGGGAGTTAGGGGGAGCGTTTGCTCCCCTATCTTCATACGCTCTCCTACGTGGATTTTTGCCTATAAATACTGGGATTTTCAGAGCGTACAGGGGAGGACCAAGCAGAGAATAGAACTTAGGCTAATTTGTAGTTTGTAACTTAGGTTTCTAATTTCTTTCATGTAATTTTTATTTTCTTTATGTAACTGAGAGGAGAGGATACTTTCATGGAGTAATGAGAGCAAGCTTGTACTGCAGGTGACACCGGTGTAAGTGATCTCTTCTTCCATTGTTATTTGAATCGAATCGAGGTTTCCTTCTATTCTTGTTTTTGTTTGCTTTCCTTTTTTGTGTTTGTGGATCCATATGAAACCGATAGCCTCGAAGTTGCCTTCTCCTTGCAAGTGCCGTTGATGGCTTATGGTGATGGACATCCATTTCGATGGTAGTATAGCTCGCCCCTTCATTTCATAGTGTAAATTGGGAATGGGGAAGATCTCATCTGCCATGCTTCGCTCGCCTTCAAAAAAAGGTACATCGTCGATACGGGTGAAAGGTAAACAGGCGCCGAAGAGGTAAGTATGTTTTTTAGGTTTAAGTTTTTCTTTCTTTTCTTGTAACTTTTAGTGTAGACCACCTACATCATAATCACGCAAATCTCTTTCACTCTTTCATTTTCTTTGTACATATCTCTATTTTCTCCATCTCCTTATTCTACCACTTTCTTCCTAACTTGACTTTAACTTTATTTTTCATTTTCCTTTTAAAAGAACTAAAGAAGAACTTTAACCATACTTTGTAGCCTAAAAGAGAACTTACTAAAAAGGTTCCATCGCTAGTCCCTCCTTGTGGATCACGACCCGCATAGCCACTTGCTATTGCGGTAGAATTGAGTAACTTGCACTTTTCATTCTTAGTTTTGAAATTCTGTATTTGTGTGCAGGTTCTATCTCAATCAATGGCCAAAGATCCATGTGAGGCAACTATCACTAAGAGGTTAGCATGTTAGTGAAGCAATTAGTAGTTAGTAGCCATGAGTTTTCTTCTTTTTATATTGTTTTAAAAACAATTTCAAAACTCCTTTATCATTTTCTATTGTTGTTTTTCACTCCTCCTTAGTTCACCATTGTTTACATCTTCTTCACCATGAATTCTTTTTCATTTTCTAACTCACTTTACCACACTATCACTTTGTGTTTTACTTCACTTGTTTCTTGTTTTCATTTCACTTTTATTTTCTTGCTTTTGTTTTACCGATCCCACAACCACTTTTTCATTATTTTCACATCGCCGTTTCATCGCCTTCTTCACCTATTACTTCTAGTTTTCTATTCTCTTTCCTTTTTTCTCTTTCTGTAACAAAGAAGAATTCATTAATATAACACGTGAACGGACCGTTAATACTTCTATCGTCTTCCGTCCCTGTGAATTCGACCCGCTGAGCTAATGCTATAACGGAAGTATCGAGGGAACATTAGCACACAAATTTTTATACTGATTTCAAAATACAAATTTTCAAGTGCTGGTTTTACCCGATCAGGTGGCACGGCCAGGGCCTGCAACGGTTTGGGCCCTGGAAAAGGAGAGAAGATGGAGAGAGGATGTGGTTGGGTGAAGATGATGATGGTAGTGATGGTGGATGATGGGGGGGTGGTGGGTGCGGTGGTCTTGGGTGGAGGTAGGAGAGGGGAGGTGATGTGAAGGGGTTGATGATAAGGTTGATAATGAAGATTAAGATGAAGATAATGAAGGTGATGATGAAGGTGATGTTGTTGATATTGATGTTGAAGATCGATAGGGGAGTGATGGAATTGGTGGTGGAGGGTGGTGGTGGAGGAGGTGGCCGCCACCAGTGGGGGTCGCAAGAGTTGGGGCATAGGCCATGTGGGAAGAGAGGGTGAGTAGATAATGAGAGAGAGAGAGTGAGTGAAAAAGAGATTGGGAGAGAGGGTATTAAAGAAAGAGATGGTGAAAGAGAGAGACAAGAAATAGAGAGGGGAGAAGGGGAGAGTGAACATAACCGAAGAGGAGGTCGGCTGGAGAGGGGGTCGCCGGTGCTGGGTGGCCGTCGCTGGCCAAGGGAGGAAGTGGGAGAGGTTGAGGGAGGAAAAGAATGAGAGAGATTGTAAAGAGATAGGGATGGAGAGGAGGGGGAGAGAGAGAGAGAGAGAGAGAGAGAGAGAGAGAGAGAGGTGATGGGGTGATGGGAGGAAGGCAGGTGATGGGGGGAGTGCCGAACCACGTGATAGCCAGGTGGGGGCAAAATGGAAAGAAGAAAAGAAAGGAAAGGAAGAAAGGAAAAGAATAAAATATTATTATTATAATAGTGTTGTTGACAGTCTAAAAAGACAAAACTCCCAGTGTTCTCTTCAACTGATCTGAACGATGCCTAAGTTGTCGACATTTACAAAAGACAAGTTGCAGACAAGCTGACACCAGTTTTTGCCCATCTCTGAATGACAATGCAACGACTCAGACTCTACTAATCCAGTGAAGCAGACAGTAGGCTAAGGTTGCCTATGAAGAGGCCAAAGCAGGCCTATGAAACTAGGTATGATCAACCACCTAGCCTCGCAGAGAGCCAAGTTCGCCGAAAGGCTGAAGCCACTAGCTTTGCACGAAGCTCCCATTAGCCCCGCTAAAGGCTAACTTTAAGCTTCGCCAAAAGCTTTATCTCCAACTTCGCTGAAGATGGAGTGGTCCAGCTCCGCTCTGAGCTAACTCCTAGCTTCGCCAAAAGCATCAGTGATCGGGGGAAAACCGCACACAAAATGTATGTTTTGAAGTTAAGATTTAAAGTGTGTGTGCTTTGGCTTCCTCGATACTTCCGTTATAGCATAGAGGCTAAAACGAGTCGAATCCATAAGGATGGGAGGCGATAGAAGTTTACACGGTATGTTCACGTGTATGTTAACGATTCTTCAAAGTTTTAAAGAATGAAAAGAAAAGAAAAGAAAGAATGAAAAGAGAGCTACGGTGAAATACGAAGAAGTGGGAAACATAGAAAAGAATATGTTTGTGATTTTTGTATGTCTAAAACAAAGTGAAAAATAAAGAAAACCCAAGGCTACTAACTACTAATGACTCCACCAATATGCTAACCTCTTAGTGATAGTTGCCTTACATGTATCTGTTGCCCAAGAGGTTACACTCTCCAATTGTTTTGTGTTTTGATGATGACAAACCAAATTAGTGCTATTTGGTACTAACAAGTTTGCTAAGATGAGTTTCAGGTCTTGTACCATGTTTAGAGTCCATTCACTTAGCTATTGCAAGAACTTCTAAGTTCCACCAAGCAAGGAAGGCAATTGCACATCAAGGAAGGATCATAGAAGAGAAGGCACTAGCAAGGCATTGGATGGCTCAAAGACTTGAAGATAGCTCAAGAAGTCTTCATGTATTTTGTTTTTCAGTTTATAGTATGTTAAAGAATAGTGGATAGTTTGAAGCTCAATCACACACGTTTTTGCGCATATACTATTTCTTAGTTTATTTCCTATAAAATATACAAAAATATTTTAGTACAAAATCTTTCTTCTACAAATTTCTTTTTATGTTACATACTGAATTCCTGTTTAAAATAGTTTTGTTAAAAATATTTTTCTTCTCAAAATTCTGTCTTTATTTCGTTTTCTGACCTGATCCGGTCGACCGGCAGTCTACCGACAGTCGACCGAGTCTATGTCAGGCTGGTCCGGTCGACCGGACCAGTCGACCGAGGTCCTGGCAGAATGCACGTATCCGTGTGCATGTCTGTCGGTCGACCGGGGCAGTCGACCGATGTTTATTTTTGAGTCACAGTTTGTATCAGTCGACCGGGTCGGTCGACCGATAGCCTGTAACGGTCGGAATTTTGTACTACCGGTCGACCGGCCCGGTCGACCGATGTAGCCGTTGAACAGTAACGGGCAGATTTTTTTAAGTGCTGTTTATTTTTGTCTTTTGTGTTTAAAAAATTCGTTTAAGGATATATTTTGATCTAATTACCTCCTAAACTTCAGTAATTATGTTTTGTCCCTAAACCCTAGCCCTCTCCTATAAATAGGGGTGTTTGGGGAGAGATTGGTTACAACAACTATTATTGCTAAAATTCAAAAGTTTAAGGCTTTCAAAGTTCTTGGTTTTTGTGCTAAATTCTCTCAAATTTCTGAAGGGTTTTCAAAAGTTTTTCTCTGATTTCAATTTCTTTTCCTTACACAAAAGAGCTTCAATTCTACTCATTATTCTCTAAGGACTTTGTAAGGGAAGAGATTTTTGAAAGAGAGTTTTGTGGTCTTTTGACTACCAAGATAATTACTTGTTCTTGAGATTGTAGGAGTTGGGTACTCCATTGTAATTGTTCTTTGTGATAGTAGAAGTGGTCGGAATCCTTCTGGGGAAGCGGGGAGTAGAGCTGGGTGCTCGAACCTCGATAACATATCCTTGTGTTTGCGATTGGTTTACATTCTTGCAATTATTACTCTACTTTGCTTGCACTTATTACTTGCTCATCATACTTACTTGCTTGCATTCTTCTTGTGATTCTTGATTGTGATTGTTATAGCTTTAGATTTTTTTTAATTGCACTTTGATTAGCATTATCACCTATTCACCCCCCTCTAGGTGATTTTCAGTATCATTGGACATCACTAGTCCTCGGTTCAAGAGCTATTCAAAGCATGACCCATATGTAACTCATCACAACCCAACTCTACAAAACAAGTTCAAGAGACACTTAAACCATCAAAACTAAAAGTAAGCATGGAGTAAAGTAACGTTAGCTTGTTAGTGGTTAGGAAGTTAGAGTTAAATCCATCATCATGAGCCATCAATGGCTCTTGCAAGAGCAAAGCCAAGAAGAGGCTATTAGATTCATGTGGATTATCATAAAAGAAGTTAGACTAGTTGGTGGTTAGTAGTTAGTGCCATGAGAGAAAAGATTAGCTACACATGTAAAAGGGATTAGAGAGAAGAAAACATAGAGAAGTAAAGAGAGCACCTTTCATAGATTGTCACCTTCTATTACAAGCACTCTTGCATTCAAAGCATGTGCCACTCTCTCTCCCTATTACAAGATCTACAAAATGGAAAAAATAATGGAGGAAGAAGAACTAACCTAAACTAAACTACCCTAAATTACAACATGAAATGAAAACTACTCCTAAAACTCTGTATATCTCCAACTCTGGAACCCCAGGGGGTATTTATAAACACCAGGGAAGAGGGGGCCAGGGGACAAGCCCTGGCCCAAAACGCGACGCGCGCCGCGGCCCTGTAGTGGCCGCGCGCACGGCGTTTCGAGCCGCGCGCAGTCCTTTTTGTCTCTTGTCTGTATCTGGTCCCGGTTTTGTGATTGCAGCGCCTGGTTTTGACAGAATCAGCCTCCTAGGTCAATGGCTATCTTAATAGGCCTTAATTACCAATTAAATGGTAATTTAGGGTCTTCTTCTTCATTGCACACCATGGACCTAGAATCAAGCAAGCAAAGCTTTATTAGCAGAATTAATACGAAATAAATGTGAAGATGTGATAAAAATTATGCAAAATTAGAGACTAATCACACCCCTACACTTATCTTTTTGCTCGTCCCAGAAAAATAAAAAACTAAGAAAATTATTAGACCACTTTCGCTGGTGACGCGATTGCACTGAGCATGTGCAACAAGCCGTTAAACCTCTAGGTTTCCCCTAGAGGAGGAGTTTTGTCTCCTGAGGGTTTTCAGCGGATTACACCCACAAAATCCATAAAGAAAGAAATCAAATATTAGTATTTAAAAACACATTTTGAAAATAGAGAAAAGTGTTGAAATATTTTTTGCGAAAATATAAGTGATCCAAGGTCATAGGTTAACCAGAAATTGTTCTTTCTTAAACTAAGTCAAAATGCAAAAATCTTGTTATAAATTAAATGTAAGAATTTAAAATTGAATTGACTCTTTGATCTTTCATAAAACTCTTAGAAAAATATGCACTTTGTGAACTGTGAAGATTTTTAGAATATCGACTCAAACTTTCATGCCATTTATTTAATATATATTATTATTTATTTTTTCTTTTTTATTTCCTTAGTTTTCTTAGGCTTTCTTATTTACCCGGGTAGTGAGCCTTTGGCGGTGACTCCCAAACCAGATGGTCTTAGGGCACCAGATGAGAAAACATCCCTCGGACTTAAGGATTCGAGTAAACAATGAAATCACCTAGAGGGGGGGTGAATAGGTGATGATGCTAATCTATGGAACTAAATGTGGAATTTAATATCTAATTGCAAAACACTCAAGTGTGATCAACAAATGATGCACACACAACCAAGCCTAGCAAATATGAATGCACAATATGAATAGTAATGCAAGCAACAAAGTAAAGAGATAGAGATAGAGCCAATAGATCAAACGCAAACACCAAGATATGTTATCGAGGTTCGAGCACCCAGCTCTACATCCCCGCCATCCCCAGATGGATTCTAACAACTTCACTATCACACAGACAGTTACAAGAACCACAACCTCCACTTGAGGCAAAGGCACAAAGCCACACAAAGGAAAGGATTACAACTGAGTGGTTTACAACAACCACAAAACAAGCTCTTACTACTTGGTGGTTTCAAGCAACAACCACAAACAATCTCTTTTTCTCCCACACAAATCCTATAGACAAGATAGTAGATTATAGCTCAAGTGAAAAAGAAAAACAAGGGATTTGAAACCAGCAACTCAAAGAAACTCTTTGGGAAATAAGTGAAACCAAGATGAAGACTTCAATTCAAAAGCTTTTCCCAAAAACCTTTTTCTTTGATTTTCAAACCCTTATAAAAACTTCAAAAAGATTGTTCAAATTGAATCCAAAAACCTATTTTGATTGCAGCAAAAACACCAGAGAGATAGTAAATTTTAGCCCAAAAATTCTTAGAGAAAAACTCTCTCAAATGGGGTATTTATAGGCAATTACAGAAAATAGCCGTTGACAGAACTTTTGCCAGAAATAGCCTTCCGGTCGACCGCCCAACGGTCAAATTTTGACCCGTTGTGGCTACCGGTCGACCGCCTCGGTCGACCGATAATTCCTGAGAGCAAACAGCTCTCCGTCGGTCGACCGCTTCGGTCGACCGGCTACAGAGTCAGCCAGCGTGCACGTATCCGTGCACGTCGGTCGACCGGAACGGTCGACTGGCTTCTTTGGTGCGGTCGACCGTACCGTCGACCGGCCAAGCCTGGCAGACAAAAACAGGTCTGAAATCTGGGGAAAATTAATGTCAAATAAATTCTTATAAATTACTAAAAATTCCCAAAAATAGTTTCAGCATTTTGCATTGATATATAAACATGTGATAAAAGTTTTGACTCAAATATCAAGCAATTAAAACTATTTTTGTATCTTATCATATTTATCAAAAACCAAACTTGTATTTTCTAAAATTTAGATTTTGAATAGAAAATACATGTTGTCCAAAACCTATCTGAAATACAAAAATATGATATGTAAACACTTTGAAGCATGTTGTATATGAATGGAAATTCAATATACAAGAAACATATATATATCATGATTTTTGTCATTAAGTCCAAAAATATGTTTTGTTGTAAATACCAAAACATAAAACCCATGGAATAGATTATCAAACAAAGTTTGTCTAAACAATTGAAGCATGCATGTATATAGAACAAATCATATATACACTAAACCATGTAAACTTATTTTGATATAAAATCTATTCATGAAAACCAAGATCGGTTAAACCAAAAACCGAAAACCAATATTCAAAACGTGAAACATGTGTGTTGTGAACTTGAGCTTATCATACTATACTAATCTTTACAATTAGGATCTAAACACAAAACTAAACTATGGTACCGAAGTCTTCTTGTTGAGCGCAATCTCCAAGTCGACTCGATCCAAAAACTCTTTGATCCACCGAGCAATTGCAATATAACATCTTTGATGCGCGGGCTCTTGAATCAACATGTGCAAGCTTCCAAATCATCTTGTTGAAGCTAAACACAACTAATATCTTGATAAATGATCTGAAACTAAAATCACAAGATTATTAGTACATATAACTACATGAGTTAATCATCATCAAAACTAGAGTGGAAAGCCTTTGGGCCAACAATCTCCCCTTTTTGATGATGACAAAACTCATGGAGTTATATATGCATGGATTAAAGTAAAGCTTCAAGGAAGCTCTCCCTTAACTCATGCATAGAGATAAACAATAAACATGATAATGCATATACGTGCACAAACAATAAAATGCATATAAACAAAAAACTCTTGATACCAATCAAAATTAAAGCTCTTGATACCAATGAAGATGAAAACGAAACTAAGCTCTAGATACCAATAAAATTTAAAGTAAAATCAAGACTAAGTCTAGAAACTCATGCATAAATCACAAATTCTTAAACATGCATATTAACACCAAATTCCTCTCCCCTTTTTGTCAATCATCAACAAAGGGGTAAAAAACAATAATAGATACAAATTCTTCTCCCCCTAAATGTTTGAAACAAAGAATCAATAAACTATTTCAAGGGGTGAAATTAAACATGATACCAAAAAAAATGTGTCAAAGAAGTGCATTATGATACTAATAGAAAGTGAGCACAAAAACATTTAAGAAATGCCTACCAATTACCTATTGAAAGTAAGAAGGGCATTGAAAACAAAGTATGATCATATATGTTTTAATAAAAGAAATGATACCAATTGAAATTTAAAAACATATTGACAATAAAACACATGATACCAATTTTGAGTAAACAAATGCATCTTGATACCAATATAAGATCATTTATCATTATAAAGTTAGGGAGTGGAATACAAAACTAGATACCAAATGAAAAGAATGAAATGTGAGTTTTCTCCCTCTTTACGAAATACCAATAGAAAATATGCATAGGCTTGAAATAAGATACCAATTGAAAATTAAATCAATTGAAACATGATATTCATTAAGAGTTCAAGCTTAGCAATCTTAAAATTATGATAAAGCTTGTATATGGATACCAATTGAAAAACTCAAGCTTAGCATAACTAAAATTTGTGCTCTAAAACATAGGAATGTAGTAGGCACAAAAAGAATCATCTATATATGTATGTGAAAATAGATACCAATTGAAATTGATACTATATGAAGAGTAAGCATACATATATGAAACAAATACATATGAATATACAAAGGAAGTCATATTGATACCAATTGAAAGAACTCAATGATATCAATTGAAATAACAAAAGTAAGGTCAAGTGTATAACTCATATCAACTACCACCCAACCAAGATAAGTTTAAATGATTTTCAAGATGAAACATACTTGATCATGGTCTCCCATCCAACCGCCCATTAATGGTAGGGGTTTTCAAAAATAGATTTGAGCAATAGTATGTTTGAAAATCACTACCTCATGAAGAATATCACAACTAGTTATATGAGTCAACTAGTACGAAATCCTTCAAGATAAAATAATTAGATTTTTCATAAAACATGAAAATCACAAGATCACTAAACACTCAAAAACCATCCATATGACTATTTCACTAAACACTATGTATAACACTAAAGTGTAGCCGAATTTCCCGTGAAGGGCTCTGGACTAACTCCTCTAGATTCCCGTAAAAAGGGGGTTGAGGTGCCTGTATGCGCCGGAAAAAGAAAGAGGGAATTGCTGTAAAGATTTCTTTGAATCAGATGAAAGGATTACAACAAGACTTTTCCTTCCAGTTACAAGGGAGGGAGGATGTTGAAGCTTGAATCCCCCCTTTGTTTAATGCTGGGTTCTTCGTGTGGCGGTGGAGAGTGAATCTTGTTCTCCGTTGACCAGATGACCGTCCTGGACCGTCGGGGGTCTTCTCTTCGGTCGGTAGAAAGAGTAACTCAGCTCCGTCTACCAAAACTCTCAAAGAGGAGGTAGGCGAAGAGCGGCTAGTACTCAGTAAGCTCGCTGAAGAGTCTCCTCCCTCTGTCTGTTGTTGAAGTCGTGCTTCCCTCTTGATGATCCTCTTGCCTGGATTCGATCGATCTTGATGATGCCTTGACCTTCTTAATTCTCGACCTTTCCAAAGCTTCGATCCCCTCTTCATAACAAACAAGGCTATTTATAGGGGTCTCAGGGGGTGAAGGTGCCTCCTGAAAACGCTCCCGAATGAGGGGCCACTACCCGCTACATGCGCGGTGACTGGCCCCGCAATCAGGGCAGTTGCAACTGAGACGCGGGCGTTGAGCCAAACGCGCCTTGAAGTTTGAGACGCGGGCGTCGAGCCAAACGCGCCCTGAAGTTGAGACGCGGGCGTCGGGCCGACGCGCCTTAATGCTGAGACGCGGGCTTCGGGCCTTCACGTCTGGACGCTGAGGCGCGGGCGTAGAGCCAACGCGTCTTAATGCTGAGACGCGGGCATCGATTCCTCGCGTCTAGAGCTTGAGACTCTGCTTCCTTAATGGCTTGTCTGTTGGTCATTTTTAGACAGCCTACAGAACCCCCTCCAAAGTTTCTGATATTCCGCAGTTGAATGGGACGGATTTCGGAATACTTTGGATTTTAGCCGTGTTCGCCTTTATGACTGGACTGTTGATGCTTCGGGCTTGATCTTATCTGGAATTGGTCTTCGTGAGTGTACTGTTGAACTCTTTGAAGCCGTCAGAGTTGATCGTGTTGAGTGTCTAGATACACAGTCTAGACCTCCCCGATTGCTTTTAGTCTGTCACGGGTGCGCTTTTGGCCGGGAGTGGTTTTGTCTGTTTGCGTCAGTGTACTGTTGAACTGACTTGCAGAAGCAGGAGACTGGACGCAGGTTCCCTTTTGAAAAAGCAGAGACTGCTTTAAAGACGCGACTTCCATGGGGTAGACGCGATGTTTGGCCCGTTTGAGGGACGCGGACTTTGGAGAGACGCATCTCTTGAAATGCAGACGCAATTTTCTGGGTGCATTTATGATGATGCTGACGGGGCATGTCCACCGAAGAGCCGCGTACTTTGGGGCGCGCACCTGTGCCATGTCATGATTACGCCGCCAGCTGGCCTGGGGAAACGGCGAGATTTCGCCTTTTGGCGCGCGGATCTCCCGGTTCATTAAATGAACTGCTCTAGTGTCAACTTCTGACTTGTGGCGGGGTCGCGACGCATGATCTTCCCTGTTCAAACAATGATTTGGCTCCACGCGTCAGGCAGCGATTCGCTGCAGCGTTTATTGGGCCAAACGCTGCGTATCTTCGCGAATCTCTGTGCCTATAAAAGGCAACAGTTTAAGAGAGACGCATTTTCTTCTCCGAACGCATTTGCTGAGAAAAGAGAGCTTCCCTCCTCTCGTTTGTTCATCTGTCCATCTTCGAACTCGGATTTCTGAACATCGATGGCTCCCAAGACGAAACCGACTGCATCATCCTCAAGGGCGACCGTCGCCGAGGCTGAGAGAGATGCTTCCTCTGCGCAGGAGGGTGTTTTCCGAGGTAAAAATACACCTTCGGCGTGGGTTCCGCCATTAAAACATGTTCATAGAACCCTAAGAACCTTTAACACAAGATCGTGTTTGATTCTCGGACGCTGTCCTTGAGATGATAACCGGGGCGCGAGCCTGATGATCCGACGCTGGTGAACTCTGCATTCTGTATCCTTCACTTAGAATATTTCTAATTGTGAAGGTCTCTGGACGCGATTTGCAGAACGCGGATTTGATCCATGCGTTTTGTGCCGCGTTTTGTGTCATCAGGCGCCGATTTGATGAATCTGGCGTCTGAGTCCAAGCACTTTGAAATTTCACAAGTCTTGGTTTGCAGAACGCGGATTTGATCCTTGTGTTCTGTGTCTTCAACCGCCGATTTTGTAGAATCTGGCGTTTGAGTCCAAGTACTTAGAATTTTCATAAGTCTTGGTTTGCAGAACGCGGCTTTGCAGGTCTGGACGCGGATTCGAAAAATTCCTGCGTCCAGTATCTCTTTCTGCGTTTTGGTGCAAGTTCGCAGGTCTGGACGCGGATGATAACTCCTGCGTCCAGTGTCTCGGCTGCGTTTTGAATTATGAACACTTGGCGTCTTCCCTTATTTTTGGCAAAGTATCTGACCAAGTGTCTTTTTCTTTTGCAGTGCCGCATGTTTCAGGTTCACTTGCCAAGATGCACCACTTTGGACGCGTGGGTGGTGCCGACCGGGGCTTGACCTTTGTGCAAAGAATGAGTGTCCCCGTGACTGCTAACCAGTTACTGGATCGCAGGCTCTCTAATGTGAACAGGAGAACCTTTCGGGCACTTATGACCGATGCCGCACTCAAAACGGATGACGACGTCAGGTTGGAGAAGCCTGCCTTCTTCTTTGGGGATCATATCTATGATGATGGCCGTCGTGTGTCTGAGGGGACCTATAAATGGCTCCGTGAGATAAAGGGCGGAAGATTCTTTCTTCCAGACATGGAGAGGATGTTCCCGATGTCCTACTTCCAACACATGTCTGTCCCCCGGAAGATGGAATGGGACATTTCCCAGTATATCCCTGAGATCACCCTTGGTGACTTTGGCCTCCAAAGGTAGACCGCCATGATAGTCATGACGGGTCAGTTGTCGGACTGTTCCCTGCGTCGTCCAAGCCTGAAATCCCAATTGGAGAGATCCCGGAGCTTGCTACCACCTTCCTCAATTCCTTCATAGAAGCAGGGGGTGACTATCCTGTCGACTTCCGTGCGTATGGGTGGGTCCATTCTCCAGGGAACTACTGGTGGGGCAGGATGGTGGGTTTTGTCCTTACCAATCTTGAGGGGCCGCTGAAGCGTGTGGGGCTGTACCCAGCAGTCAGGGCCGTGCAGTGGGGCGTCCCGATGAGTTCTCATAACTTCTTTGGGATTCTGGAGCGCTACAATCCTCGGACGGGGACATTCTTTACTCCGGTCGGAGAGATGGGCCTTGCCCTGCACGAGTTGTATGAGGTCTCCGGGTTGTCGTCAGGGGATATTCCTTACGAGGAATTTGTCCCAACCACCAGGGAACTGCGCCTTTTGGAAAAAGAATCTCCTCAAGTGTACGAGACCTACTGGGAGGTGATGTGCCATTTCTACATCTGCGGCCAGACAACTGCCTGGAGGTCAGGAGGCGTCAAGCAACTATCCTGGGCTGATTATCTATTTAATAATGTCAGCAATAAAGATCTCCCAGTAATCCGACTAGCTCCTAGTTCTGGTGGGGAAGTTGAAGACAGGATCGACGCAGCTTCTGACAAGTTTCTACACCACGGAGTCGAACGAGGACGGCTTCGACCCTGACCTGGTCTTTGAGAGCTTTCACCATCAAGCCCGGACCCCTATTTCTGATCAGGCGCTGTTGGCGGGCTTCCTGATGTTGTGGCTGAAGAGGTGTGTAGTGCCTACGCTACCACGTGAAGTTATTGTGGCAGATGTGGTGTACCCGGCGGTACTCTTGGCTCATGGCCACCCCATAGCCCTTCTTCCAGCCGTGGTGGCTGGTATTCAAAGCGGGCTGCGGGTGCTGACCAAGAGCTTCTGCGAACCCCCAAAGACTACTAATTCCCGTGGGGAGCCGTATACCGACTCAGAGGGGAACCCGACGGTGAGGCACCCCAACCCGCGGATTGAGCTGCCTTACACGTACCTCATGGCTTGGTACGTGATGCATTGCCCATCTCTAATGACGGCGGCGCGTGGGAGCATGGATCATATCCCATTTGTGCAACGGCTGGAACGTTCGGAGTGGCATGACACCTACCTGTATTACATTAGGAAGCGTCTTTCCTGTGCCACGAACTATCAGCTTAACCGTTGTTTTCCAGAGGTTCAAGGTGCAGCCCCCGGGGAGCTGTTCACGGATGTCGCTGGGCGGGATGACTTCTCGCAATTGCCTGCTGGAGCCTTCTGGTGGTTGATCAATATACGACCAGGATATGTGCTGTTTCGCCAAGGGACTTCCTGCACTATCGAACCGTATATGCCAAGTCGTTTTGCCCGACAATTTGGCTATGATCAGCTTTACGTCGGGAATCCCAATGCTCAACTTGCCTTTGACGGGAACCTGTTCGAAGGCGCTCGGGCTTGGTATTACAGTGTGGCTGGAGGGACGGGAGCAACGTTCCATCTACCCGACGAGGCGCCTAAGTGCCGTATGAGCTTCAGCTTCTGTACTTGGTACTCCCAAGCCGGCCAGACGCCAGATCTTATTCTGGAGTCTTCATGTCTTGAGAGTATCAATGCCAGTCTCGAGGAAAGGTCCGAATCCGGTAAACGTTCTAAACTCCTCGACCAGTACCTGAAAGCTCAGAGGGAGGTCGAGAAACGATCGAGGAGGGAGCCCCCAGTAGTGAGGGCGGAACCGCGACCGGCAAGGGCGAAGCCGCAAGCGACGAGGGCGGAGCCACCAGCAATGAGAGTGGAGCCGCGACCGGCAAGGAGGTCGAAGCAATTGGCGAGGAAGCGTCGTCGACGCTCTGCCTCTGTAGTTGAGCCTGCCCCAAAGAAGGCTCGGAGGGACTTAACGGCTGAAGTCTCTCAATCCAGAGCTATCTCTGCTGGAGTTGAGGCTCCTCCTGAAGGTGTCCCTGTTAGAGTTGAGGAACCGCTGGAAGATGAAGATTTTCCAAGCTTGGTCCGTGCTCCTAGGTCGCGCAGCAAGACCGTGGAGGAAGGGGAGCTCGTTGAGCGACCCCTTGTTGCTGGTGATACCGAGTCACCGGAGGTTGACATAATGGGCAAAGAGGATGTCGAGATTCCAGGAATCTCAACTCAGCCCGAGTCTCCTTCTGCTCATGAAGGGAGAGACGAGGTACAGCAGCCGGGGTCTCCTAGTGTCTTTATTTCCAATCCTCGGGCAGTCGACCCTAGTCCTACCACTGGGGTGATTGGGGTAAGGCTCCTGTTGCGGAGCTTCCTCGCGTGGCGCTATCGTCTTCTTCGTCATCGGGAGAAAGTGACTTTGAAGATGAAGTCGACTGTGGCGATGAACCCGCTCTTCCTGATCAGGGCGGATTCTTTGACGCCTCGGAGGAGGGACAACATGAGGGTGAGCCATCGATGGCGCCATCGCCACTGGCGACAATTGCTCCTACTGAAGGTATTCTTTTCTCCTTCTGTTTAATTCTCTCTTTTCATGTTGAAGAGGATGTTCTAACATTCTTCTTTTATACTGCAGGGTCAGCTGGAGGTACCGGGGCTCAGCCCGAGGGAATTGAGGCTTCGGTTGCCGAGACAACCTCAGTGGGGGCAGCTGTTGAAGTTGGGGAGCCTTCCCCTTTGCCAGGAGGGAAACAACCATTGAGGCTGAGGAGGCTCTCACTCCGCCGGTGGAGGAGGCTACTGCTGAAGCTGGGGAGACTCCCATTCTACAGGACTCGACGCCTCTGGACCTCGAACCTAGTAAGGCGGCTCTGACTGAGGGGGCTCAGGTGGGGAGTCCGACGATCGGCACCCTTCCAGAAGGCCACACAGCTCAATCTCTCGGTGGAAGTTTCTGAAGAGGTTGTGCTTACAACTCCTTCATTGGTTGTGGAAGCTCCTGCAGAGGCAGCGCTCTAGGAAGCGCCAGTGGGTAGTCTTGCTCTTGCTACATCGACGGCCGGCACGGCTCTTGTGCGAGAAGACCCGCCCTATATCCCTTATCCCGTGACAGAAAAATGGTCGGGAAGCTTCTTAGGTGATGAAGACATGGAGGAGCTGGCACGTCAGATGGTGCAACAATTCTTCACCTCGATGGGATCATGTATTGATCTCATCTTCCGTGGACACAGCACCTTCCAGTTCGCCCAGAGGCTTCTTGAAAATATGGCCGTGAGCGTCGAATTGGCGGGAGGCCCTTCACTTGCCAGGGCATGCCTGCGGGTGGTAGAGCAACTTGGAGATAACCTGCGGGAGCTGGAATCTTTGGAAGATGCTGGCTCTTTTGATGAAGCCCAGGCCACCTTGACTAGGCTCCTAGCTGATCAGGAACGGGAGCGACAGGAGGCGGAGGCACAAATCGCTGCCGAGATCCGCGACCTTGAATATTCCAAGGCTGAATTTCAGAAATTAGCCGGAGATTCGAGGGAATCTGAGCTTAGTGTGCAGAGCACGGAGCAAGTCATCCTCAGAACTCGGGATATTATCGCCAAGGCGGAAGCTGTTCTTGCGCTAAATGAGGAGAAACTTGTTTCCCTCAAAAAGGAGCTTGAGGAGCAACGGGCTGCTACGGCGCGTGCTGAAGAGAGTCTATCTCTACAATCTTCCAGGGTGGAATCTCTGCGGATGCAGCTGGCTGCCAGAAGTTTCTTATCTGAGGCGGAGCTGCGGGACCGGGCTATCATGAAGGCTGAGAGGACGCGCCAGCATGAGATTCACCGCCTTAGGGAACAAATCCGTTCCTTGGCGAACCAGGACATCTAGCCTTCTTTTCTTTTTTCTTTTTGTAAAGAAAAGGGACACTCTATTTATTAAGAGTGTTTGTATCCACTTCTATCATTTTTTGATATAATAGAAGTTTTCTTTAAAGCTTTTGTCCCAATTTCTTTGTCCTGTTGTGGATGAGTCCAACTCTTGATCACTAGTCGTGATTACTGAACTTAGGTAGGACTAAGTTCTTTTAATGAGACGCGGTCTTGGCGAGACGCGGCATTAATCCCATAGAATGAGACGTGGCATCAATCTATGGGGACTTAGGTTTCACCCAGTCTTTTTGACGAGACGCAGCGTCGATCACAGGGTGAGACGCGGTCGTCAGTCTACCGGAACTTAGATTTTACTAAGTCCTTTTACTGAGACGCAGCGTCAATCATAAAGTGAGACGCGGTCATCATTTCATAAGAACTTAGATTCTACTAAGTCCTTTTGATGAGACGCGGCGTCAATCACAAATCGGAACGCGGTCTTCTTGATGAGATGCGGCGTCAATGAAAAGATGAGACGCGGCATTGATCCGTAAAGTAAGACGCGGCTGTCAGTTCCTGGGTGAGACGCAGCGTCAATCACCAGGTGAGACGCAGCTCTGAATAACGCAAATCTGTCTTGCGCGGATCGGGCAGACGCAAGAGATGCAGCCTTGTCTGCTGAAGGGACGCGGCTTTCCCATCTGCGTCTAATGTGATCTGACTCAAAAGATTTTAGGAGATCTTTGCTCGTCAGGTCTTCACTGTTGATTGGGATTCCGAGTCATCCGTTGATTCCTAAGGCAGTTATCCACGCGTCAACTCCTCATTGGACTCAGGAGTTACTGCCCTTAAATGCAAAACCGACGCGGGCGGTTGAAAACCGGCGCTTGCGACGGTTTCCAAAGCGGCGTTCCACGCGTCAATCCTTCACTGGGCTTTGACAATCGTGCGTGACGGTTCCAATTAACGCCCCATTAATGGCAGTTATTAGGGCCTGCCTATAAATAGGGTGCGCTCCCCTTCTATAATCCAAGCTTGGATTATTTCTCTTTGGATTGCTCTGAGAAGTCCCACCTTCTTCAGAAAAGAGTTTCTTGATAGGGATTCCGTCTCCATGGATGAAGGTAATTCCGAGGATGAAGATGACCCAGAGCTCTCACGCTTCGGTTTGGTCTCTTCAAGAAGAACCCCCTCTCGGATCATCTTGGACGCCTGCGTTTGGGTGCAGAGAGGCCAACTCTGGCCAGAGGTCTCTGCTGGTATGTCCCCCGATGATGTGTATAGCCTGAACTTTGCATAACCATCTGAATGAAGTCCCGGTGCATTCCTTCTCCAGAATTTGTGCCAGTGACTTGACTTCTCTGAACGCGGGCGCTTGACGCTGGCTTTGCCCATCGCGTTTCATTGCCTTGGCGTGTTTCAGACCTGAATCTTGCAACTCTTGTTCACTCAACAGAGAGATGGAAATTTTTGGCGTTCTGAAATTCTTTGCGTCTGGTGCATTAGGCGCGGGTACAAACTGAGGCCGCGTTTGAATCCTATGCGTGGCGCAGTTTGACTCGCGTCTGTTTGACTGCGCGGGTCATTCTCGCGTCTGAAGTCTTGAATGGCTGCCGCGTTCTTTACTACTCATTTCCTTTATAAAAATGTACTGAGTTCCAGATTTTCTGACTCTTGCTTATTCTTTGCAGGTAGGCTTGCTCGTCCTTTTTCAGGTTTGCTGGGCCCCAGAAAGAATATACCGGCTGGTGAACTTGCTCCACGTTCGTTTGTGAGAGATTAAATTATGGCCCTCGTCGTTTGTAAGAGATTAAATTATATCTCTGACGAGGACCTACATCTCGCCAAGGTCTCTTTAGATCTCCTGCACCACTCTTGCCTGATGGCAAGAGATGGTCAGGTCAAGTATGATGGCGAGGAGGTTCCGGCGGTTACGGTGGCGGAAAGATCCTCTTCCTCTCCCTACTCCAGAAGTGACATCAAGGACATTCCGTTGGATGGCCTGCTGGGGAAAGGGATGGTGATGAATACAGGAATTTCTGCTGCCGCTGGACCTAGTGGAGGGTAGCATCCTTTGTGATGACTCCTAAACTTCCTCTCTCACCCCAGGAGTGACTCCATGTTTGTTGGATGGTCTGCTAGGGAAAGAGACGCGCCTGAACGAAGGGTTGCAGGACCTTCTGTTGCCACCGGACCTCAAGAACACCATTGCTCTTAGCTTAATCAGCTAGGGCGCTTTCGACTTTTGCGTCATCGCCATGGCGCAATCGGTTCCAATTGTGCACTTGGGATCAGATGCAGTTTCAAGGAGTGAGTACGGCCTCCGAGAGAGAGGGACTTCTTTGTACTCCTTAATTGTAACACTCATCTTATTGTATAAGAGAGCGTTTTGTATCACTTTCATATGCTTGAATATCAATAAAAGTGACACTTTTCTTTTTGCCTCTTTCTGTTGTCTTGAATGTTTTGTTTTAGAAGCAAAAGAATGATTTTGGTGGACCCACCACAAAAGAAAGTGACAGGGGGAATGCGTACTCCCAGAGAAGGTGAACTTTTATCAAGGATTTGGGATTAACTTGATTAAGATCAGCTGGGGATTTTGAAGCATTGTTTATCGGTGTGTTAATGTTAACCAACAATGCCTCCAAAATGAATTTGATACTCGGTTGGGGAGAATATCAAATGAAACTAGACTCGTGGGGAATCTAGTAAGATTTTTACCGTTAGAGGTGTGATATTAACTTAACGGTTTAGAAGTAGTCTTGTCAGAAGTGTAATGTTAACTTGACAAGGACGTGAGTTAGAGGTGTGATATTAACCTAACTCATCAGCATCTCAGTTTTATTTGGGAAAACTGAGGGTGTCACTGTCATAGGTGTGATGTTTAACTTAACAGTGATAGTAATGCTAGAGGTGTAATGTTGAACTTGGCATTAGTCGTCTCGGCTTAAAGAAGTCGAGGAAAGGTCATAGCCATAGGTGTATTGTTGAACTTAGCAATGACTCGGATGCTAGAAGTGTAGTGTTAACTTGGCATCGTCCGTCTCGGCTTGGACAAGGAAGTCGAGGAAAGGTCATAGCCATAGGTGTATTGTTGAACTTAGTAATGACTCGGATGCTAGAAGTGTAATGTTAACTTGGCATCGTCCATTTCAGCTTCGATATGAAAGTCTGAAGAAAGGTAACTGTCAGAGGTGTGATATTAACTTGACAGACACTCGATGTACCGCTTAGAGGTGTAATGTTAACTTAACAGTAGTTTGTCAGAGGTGTGATATTAACTTGACAAGAATTTGCTTGTGATAGGAGCAATTTGAGGACCTGTCATTCTATTGATGAGAATTGACAAGTAGAATTTGAAGTGCCAGAGGTATAGTGTTAACTTGGCAAATTTGAGAGTTTGTTACTCTATGCAGAGTTAACAAGCAAGGTTTGTACTCGACGAGGAGTATTCATTACCAGAGGTATAGTGTTAACATAGTAATGATTGCATTTTGTGGTCCTACCATTCTATGGATGAGAATTGGTAAGGGATTTTGGAGGAAAGTGGACTCGAGTCCACTTAGGATTTTTAGCAAACTCCTATCTATCAACGGATTTGAGGTGCCTTTACCAACTACCGTTTGAGTTGGGCTAGCCATGCTATCCCCTCAGCATGATAAGTTGTCGAAGACTTATGTTGGGCTTAAAAGCCAACATTTTCCTCTATCCTTAGCCGTCGGAGGCGTTGGATGTTTTTGATCAGAGGTGTATTTTTAACTTGATCGGTGGAAGAATGCCATCTAGGGATAGTATTTCTTCAGGAATTTGCCATTGATTGGCATCATGAGTGTATCGCCATTTGAGGTTATGAGGCGATACGATCCATTTGAGTAGACTGACTCTACTACAAACGGTCCTTCCCATTTGGGTTGGAATTTTCCTTTCGTCTTGTGCGTCATGACCATGGGTCTTCGGACGGCTAAGACGAGGTCGCCCTTCTTGAAAGTTCGCGATTTGACTTTCTTGTTGAAGGCTCTGGTGATACGAGCTTGATAAAGCTCGATTTGTTGTTGGGCCTGCAGACGCTTGTCGTCCAAGGCTTCCAATTCTTGGAGTCGCTGTCGATGCTTCTCCTCTGTTGTCATCTCCGCTGTCAAGGCGACGCGAAGAGATGGAATTTGGATTTCCAGTGGAAGTACGGCTTCGCATCCGTACACCAAGGAAAATGGCGTGGCTTTAGTTGGGGTTCGCACAGTCGTGCGATAGGCCCATAAGCATTCGCCCAACTTATCGTCCCAGTCTCGTTGACTTTTCGAGACGAATTTCTTGAGAAGCTTGCCAATAGTCTTATTGAAAGCTTCTGCGAGGCCGTTAGCGGGCGGATAGTATGCCGTTGATGACACACTCTGGATTCTGAACTTGGCGCAGAATCTCTGAAAAGCCTGGCTGATGAACCGGGGTCCATTGTCATGGACAATCCGCCGAGGCACACCGAACCGGTAAATAACGTGATGTTTCATGAACTTGATCACGTTAGATGATTTTACCTCCTTCAAAGGGATAGCTTCGGCCCACTTTGAGAAGTAATCGGTTATCGCTAGGATGAACCGATGTCCCTTTGATGATGGTGGGCTGATAGGACCAACCACGTCCATCCCCCACATTTCGAACGGCCAGGTAGAGGTCGTAGAGTGGAGGTATCCTGGTGCTTGATGGATGAAATCGCCATGTATTTGACAGGCGTGACATCTTTTGGCATAGGCAACAGCATCGGCAACCATCTTGGGCCAGTAGTACCCCAATCTTTGGAGTCGGTTTGCCAGCTTCGGGCCAGGTTGATGAGCTCCACACGTACCATCGTGGGCTTCTTTCAACACTTCGTGGGCTTCTTTTGATGAGAGGCACCGGAGCAGGATCCCGTCATGCGATCTACGATACAATGTTCGCGAAATCGCATTGTAGTAGAATTTGGAGGCTTTCCTTCGGATGGCAGTCGCCTCCCTGGTGTTTTCGGGCAAGATGCCGTATAAGACAAAATCAATGTAGGGGAATCGCCAGTCTTTAAGCTCTGGATCGGTCGACACTTCAAGTGTTTCCTTACCGCGACGATCTCCCGTTGACCTCTGGTAGTCTCCGAGGGGACTTTTTGGGCAGTATAGGTCGTGGCTATAGACGAATACCTTCTCCATTGCTCCAGCTGAAGAGCTAAGGAGGCAGCAAGGGATGCAAGTGCATCTGCATGCGCATTTTGCTTGCGCGGTACATGGTCGATGTAGAATTTGAAAACCTCTCGGCCATGTGGATTGTCGCGTTGTAGTAGGGTACTAGATCTTCATGCCTGACCTCATACTCTCCGCGAACTTGGCTGACGATGAGTTTGGAGTCACCGTACGCCTCGAGATTTTTAACGCCAATCTCATCGGCGAATTGCATCCCAATCAAAAGAGCGTTGTATTCCGCCACATTGTTGGAGCAAGGCTCGGTTAGCGAGACAGCTCGGGAATCACATAATCTTGTGGGGAGACGATACTACTACTCCTACCCCCGCAACTGTGTGTCCCTTGGGGCTTGTTCTTGATGCACCATCGAAGAAAAGTTGCCATACTTGTCCTTCGAACAATGTCTGGGTTAGGCAGGCTTCGGCGACCTCGTCTGGGAGATCCTCGTAGAGTTTAGCTGCCCTCGGATCTGGGTGTTCGGCTAAGAAGTCCGCCACCGCTTGTCCTTTAATGGCTTTTTGGGGTAGGAAGTGCATCTCATATTGAGAGAGCAATATAGCCCATTTCGCCAGTCGGCCGTTTAATGATGAAGGCTTTGTCATGAGTAACCTCAGGGGGTTGACTTTGGATATGACATTTATGGTTTGGCCCACCAGATAGTGTCGCATTTTCTGAATAGCGAACACCAGTGCCAAACATTCCTTCTCGATCGGGTTGTACCGATGTTCGGCTCCGATCATCGTTCTACTTAGGTAGTAGATTGCTTGTTCTCGCCCTTGGTCATCATTCTGAGCTAGTAGAGCTCCCAAAGAATGATCCATTGATCGGACATACACCAGGAAAGGCTTTCCGGATACCGGAGCTGCAAGGACTGGTGGTAGGGTGAGGTATCGTTTGATCTCCTCAAATGCTGCTGGCTGCACGTCGTCCCAAATGAACGAAACGCCCTTCTTCATCAGCTTAGCGAAGGGTTGACATCTCCCGGAGAGATTTGAGATGAATCTGTGGATGTATGCCAATCGTCCTTGCAATCCTCTGAGCTCCTTGAGGCTTCTGGGGGTTGCATCTCTTGGATAGCACGGACTTTCTCCCGATCCAAATGGATTCCTGTGGAAGTCACAACAAACCCTAGGAATTTGCCACTGGCTACCCCCAGGAAGGACTTGGTGGGGTTCATCTTCAATTGATGAGCCCGCATGATGTCGAAGACCACCTTCAGATCAGCTATGTGATCTCCTTTAATGCGACTTTTCACCGCGATGTCGTCGACATAACATTCCACCGTTTTGCGTATCTGCTGATGGAAAATGGCATTCATGGCCCTTTGGTAGGTTGCCCCGCATTCTTTAGACCGAAGGGCATGACGGTGTAGCAATATACCCTAGAGGTGTCCTGAAGGAGGTGTGCTTTTCGTCATCGGGATACATCTTGATTTGATTGTATCCTGAGAACCCGTCCATAAAGGACATTCGCTCGAATCCACAAGTATTGTCAATCATGACATCCGTGATTGGCAATGGGATTCGTCTTTGGGGCAGGCCTCGTTTAGATCGCGGAAGTCGATGCAGATCCGGATCTTCCCGTTCTTCTTGGCAACGGGTACGATGTTGGCTACCCAATCGGGATGCTGTTCCTCCCTGATAAAGCCAGAGTCAATAAGCTTCCTGACTTCTGATTGGATTGCCTCCATTATTTCGGGACGGAACCGTCGCTGCTGTTGTTTGACAGGTTTTACATCCGGATTGATGTTGAGGCGGTGCATAGCCACTTGAGGATCAAGTCCAGGCATGTCCTCATAATTCCAGGCGAAGACGTCTATATACTCTTGTACAAGAGATATAAGATCCTTCTTCTCCGAAGGTGACAGGCCGTCACTTATGAAGATGGGCTTGGGTTGGTCTCATCTCCTAGGTTGATCTGAACAACCTTGTCTTCTGTGGGTGGTTCACGCTGTTCAAAGCGGGTATCCCAAAGAGCATTCAAATGTTTGATCCAAGGATCTATATCAGATTGGATCATTTCTTCATCTTCACCCTCCAGATGGCTTGTCGAAACCATGTTTACTGAAAGCCCTTTGAAGATGTTGCCGACACTGACATCTGATTCCCACGACGACGTGTCTGATGAGCAGTCATGACTTGACAGTCTCTCCGAATCAGAGGCTGATGGCACTGGAGTTGATATATAGCCCAACCCCCGGCGCGTCTGATGATAGTAATCAGGGGTTTTCCCTTTTGGTACAAAGGATCGAAGCAGTGTTCTTCTTCCTTTTCCGAAGTTCAACCCAGGCCTGTTGGTTAGATCATACCCCATGCGTTTCATCATCTTGAGCGCTTTCGGTTCATAATGATCGAACTGAGGGGATTCATCCTCGCCTTCCGATTCTTCGTGGGGCATTAGATCAGACGCGATTCGCCCAAAAAGTATTGGTCTTTGGCCTTTTCGTCTGGCTGGAACCATGAATACAGACTCTTGCGCGTCTCCATTATCCTGGTATGTCCCGAAGGATGATTTTATTGGTACATGCAATGATGTCAAAGCATCCATTGCCGACCAGACATCCTCATCTACGTCGGTACTAGTATCCGACGTATTGAATCAGACTCATACGCAGGGAAATACGCGAAGTCTAATATTCATTAATATACCAACCGCTGCATCGTCGGTGGTATCAACATCGAGCTTATTAGTGCTCTTTACAAGTGGTTCCAACTCCCACAGGTACTCTTCTTTCTCCGGCTCAATGTCAGCTTCATTACCAGAGTCTGGCTCCTCTGGTTGTGGGGTTTCATTAGTCTCCTCCGGATCCTGATATAAGAGGGAGTCTGTGAAATAATTTTCAACCCCTTTAAACGGATGACTTTCGGCAATCAACGTTCGGACCTGTCCACTCTCGTCAATGTATTTCATGACTTGGTGGAGAGTAGAGGGAACGATGGAATTGCGGTGAATCCATGGTCGTCCCAGCAACAAGTTGTAGGAAGTGTCCGCGTCAATGACGTAACACGTCACTTCCGACTTGAGGCTCCCGATCTGGCATTTGAGCTTGATCTTCCCCATCGGGCGGGAGCTGTTGGCATTGAACCCGTAAATAGTCGTCTGGGTAGGGCTCAGACGATGGGTAGGAATGCCTAGAAACTGCATAACCCGGCGAGGTATGATGCTTAGCGCAGACCCTGGTCTACCTGGATGCGGTTCACCTCGGATGACCCAATATACCCTGTGAAGTATAGGGGTCGGTCATGCTTCCCTTTAACCTGCATGTCATCTGTTGTGAAGGTGATGCAGGGAGTATTCGGGGAGGTGTGGAGGCAATCCTCTACATCTTCCTCCCTTGGCACGCGGGTCATAAAGACCTCAGCATTTGCCAAAGCTTCTTGTAGAGCCTCTCTGGTTGACTTTGATAGCCTCAGGAGCTCATACAAGGTAATGTGTGCCGGGATGTTGGCTAATTGAGCCAGGACATCAAAACTGTAAGGTGTCGAGGATCCTTCCGTTACACCTTTCGCAAGAACTCGAGAAAACCGAGTTTCTTTCTGTTTCTCCCCAGGCTGTTTAGAGGAGGGCTTTGCTGGCTCTGCAGCTGGTTGTGGAGGAGCTACTGCTGTCTCGCCATACTGTTTCAGGTATGCCTGCCCCGAACGGGTTCCTGCCGTTGGTGGGTTGGGTTCCGCGGCCAGGACTATTGTCTCCTCTTCCGAGTCAGTCAGCGAGGGAACATCAGTATCCGCTTCTCGGGAGGAAGCGCATATCACATGGCAAGATGAAGCTTCCCTTTGCCTTTGGACTTCCTGTTGGTCACAGTCGTCCATTTTTGCTCGTCGACGAGGTCAGGGTGGACCCACATGATTTCCCCTCGAGGTGTAGGGACGGGTACCAAGCCTTTCTCTCCGCTGTTGATGAGGGTCTGTGTTGACCACCCTCAGTTCTCCTTTCGGGACAGAGATCACCCCCACGGGTGTCGGGGGTCGTGTCCCAAACTGGAGAATCGACGTCATGTTGGCCGTCATCTTCTTCTGCTCCGGTCGGAGTTTTAATACCTCTGCGTCAATCAGAGCTTGAAGGATGTCCTTAAAGACGTAGCAGCTTTTGGTAGGATGTCCGAGCATCCTGTGGTATAAGCAGTAGGGGGGATTGTCGGTCTTGCCGACTTCCTCCGGGCGCCTAATTTCAGGGAGTTTCAGTCGATTGCTCTTGTTGAGTAACTTGAAGAGCGAGTCGACGTGTTCCTCCTTGAAGGAATACTGTTTGTTGGCGCGAGGTTGGCTAGAAGAGCCACTCGCTCTGCCTGGTAGAGGCTTGGAGGGAGAGTTGGTCTCTGTCGCCAAGTTATCCTTCCGTTTGGTTTGGAGGGATGTGTCTGGTGCACGCCTTGTCGACCTCTCTGGCCTGGCTTGCCTTCTTCCGCTCTGACGCGGGCGACAATCTCCTCAGCCTGTTCACCTTGCTGGACTAATTGTTTCCAGGTGCGGCTTTCAGCAACTCCTATTTGAGCAAGGAGTGAGGTTTGGAGATTATGGCGACATGTTTCCACCAGGGTGGCCTGGGTCATGCCGCTTGGACATCGAAGTGCCATGTTCCGAAATCTTTCTACGAAAGACTTGACGGACTCTCCCTTTCGCTGTTTTGTAGCTAAAAGGGTAGGCATTGTGACTTCGGAGTCGTCTTCGAAGAAGCGTGTCAAGAACAGCTTCTCTAGATCCCCCCAGTTCTTGATAGAACCCTCCGGGAGCTTCATAAACCACTCAAAAGCCAACCCTTTCAGGGTGCCGATGAACAGTCGCGCCAGGATGGCATCATTATCTACCACATTCCCGGTCTGGGATTTGAAGTAGTAGATGTGCTGGTTGGGTGACCCCTTCCCGTCGAATGCTTGGAGGGTTGGAGCCTTGAACTTAGGAGGGTATGGAACTAAGTCCCACTCAGCCGGATAGGGCCGGACCACTCCAGCTTCTTGGAGGTCCTTGCGATTGGCAAGGGCCTCGAGGCGTCGTTCCAATTGACCCATCCTCTTAGCATGAGTCTTCTCCTGGTCTTGGTCGCTTCTTGCCTGCGACGAGGGCTTGGACACATCCGAGGTAGATCGTCGTGTCTCGTCAGAAGATTCGAAGGGTGGGCTTCCTCCCTTTCTCCCTTCCCCTTCGGTCGTCTAGGAGGAGATCTCGCTCTTTCTTCAAGCAATTTCTCAAGCATATGCTTAAGGGAGTCAATGGATCTCTGTTGAGAGGCGATTATATCCATCTGGTGCTTCTGCGTCTGTTCTAAACGCCTGGCCGTCTCCTCAGGAGTGTCTGCCATGTAGGCGGAAGCCTCCTTCTCGACGGAAGAGTTTGAAGCCTGCGACTCCACTATAGCGGAGTGAGAACCACCCATTCTAATGCCGCGGGCTAAGACATTATAGTCAATTGGGGGAATGGCCCCTGTCCGGGTGCGAGTGTGTTGATACACCCCCTCCGGCTCAGAGCCAGATTCCTCTGAGTTGACCATTAGTTGTTTTCCCTTGCTTCTGCTAGTCATGTTTGCAGTAAGCTCCGGGTATTCAACATCTGAGAAGGTTCTCCTTGATTTGTCACATACATTGCATTTATGTTGTCACTTTACCATACTTGTTTGCTAATAAATGATATTAATAAGTGTCTTTTTTCTTTGCTAAATGTAGGCCCAAATACTCAAAGGAATAAAAGAAGAACAAGCCCAAAAGCCCACTTTATTCTGAATTAATTCAGAATAAATTCGAAGTGAAGAAATCTGGGCTATATCTTGGCATATCAAGGGGTTGAGAAAACTCTCCTTGAATCGAGGAATCGAAGCTAGAAAATCAAAAGTCGATTCAGTCAGCGGTTGAAGAAGCAACAAGTAACCAGCAGGAGATACGAGCCCCACTTCAAACAGGAGCCACCCCCCTCTTGATGTGGCCACCTGGCCACAAGATTGCCGCAAAAACGTGGCAATAGCCGCGTTTTTGCGGCAATCTTGGGGAGTTAGGGGAGCGTTTGCTCCCCCGACCTCCCCGGGATCTTGGTGGTTGGGTTTTATGCCTATAAAAGGCCATATTGTGCACTGAAAATGGACGTCAAGGCAGATTAGGATTTAGCCTAGTTTTAATTCTTTGTAGTTTAGGTTTTTCTTTTCTTGTTATGTAATTTGGATGTAACTTAGGGTAGAAGAAGATTCATGTAAGTAAGAGAGAGAGGCTGAAGTTGAGAGTGACACCGACGATGTATCCTCCTCCTTTCTTTCATGGTTTCAGTAAGCAATAAGGTAACATTTGTTTATGTTTGTATCTTTACTTTCCGTTTTGTTTTGCTTTCCTCTTCCTCCTTCTACTTTACCTTGGTTGTGTTTGATTGAGTGTACAAGTGAATTCCAAAGCAAGTAGAACTAAGCTACGTGAGAGCCAGCGATAGTTCATGAAGACGTTCTCCTCTTCCAAGCTCGCATCACTTCGTACTTCATATGCTTGACGATATAATGTGCACGGGGACCGAGCTCGAGCTTATGATCTATGCGTTGAACGCCTCCGAAGCAAAAAGGTAGAACTTGCAAAAAGGTTTCCAAGTAAGTCATCACTCAACCTCGGTAAGTATCTCTTTACTTTTCTTTACTTCTTTTCTTTTCTTTCTTAGTTTAGATCACCAAACCACTTCTTTCAAATCGTTTTCATTCTTCTTTCCACTTCATTGTACATAGTCGTTTTTCTTGTTTTCTGATTTGTCCACCTTCTTCATCTCTCGCTTTCTTCTTAACTTTAACATAACTTTCTTTTTCTTTTTGTTAACTTAAAACAGAGAAGAACTATCGTTTTGTTTTCTTAACGATTTCAATAAAAAAAACCTGTAAAGCTTCCATCGCAACCCTCCTTGTGGATCACGACCCGCATAGCCACTTGCTATAGCGGAAGAATTGAGCACTTGCACGTTTTTATTATAAGTTCTATAATCTCATATTTTTTGTGCAGGTTTAAGCCTCAATCAAATTTTGGCGTCGTTGCCGGGGAGGGTAACATGTTTTTTATTGAAATCTGAAATTTTTTTTTTGAAATCTGAATTTTTTTTTAGATCTAAACGAATTTTCTTCTCTGTTGCAGGTTCAGGGCAAGCAAAGCTAAAATTTAAGGTTGCAGTAACATATAAGTGGCCTTGGGCCTTTGCTATAGAAAGCAGAGACCAAGGGCCCTCTGAATTGCCGCATTTCCACGGCAAAAGTCGCGGATCCGCGGCAAGGACGAGTTGACTACTAACAGATTTTTGCAGGGCTGCTAGCTTTGCAAATTATAGTTTGCTGCAACTTTAATTTTTCTTATATGCCATAACATAAGCCTGCTAATAATCAACAGTAAAAGATTCGTTGAAAGTTAAAAATTGATTAGACATTTGCACTCTAGGCACAAGTCTTTTCAATTCTTTTACTTTACTGTTGAAGAGAGCTGGAGACAAGGTATGTATGCATAGCATATAGTTTAGGAAACATTCTTGGGTGATTTTGCTTTTGAATGCTACTTTCCTATATCTTGCACACTTGCACGAATCAATTCTAAGGGCAAAACCCAAATCAAGATAAGGTGGGGATTTGATCACCCTTCCTTAGCCCAAAAACCATCTCCAAGCACCCACTAACCCAAGCCTAACTTAAAATGAGTAGACGTTGGCCCTAGGGACATCTCGGACTCATTAGGAGATTATCCTAAGGGGGAAAAATGTTGAATCTATCTCTCTGCAAAATCAGTGTCTAGGAAAGGGATTGAGGGCCGAAAGCCCGAAGGTTGGTGGTTATTTAATTAAGGAACGTCTTTGACGGAAAACCTCCCACCAACCTTGCCCTGACCTGGCTGATTAGCTTGTGGTTAAAGTCTACATTAGACCTCCCGTGGACAGTCTAACCAGTTAGGAGTCGTCTAGGTCCTAAGTCTACCCTAACTTAGGCTAGAATTTTTTTTTTTGTTTGTTTATTTGTTTGTTTTTCTTTGTTTGTATTCTATTGTGTGATATGGACTATAATAATAATTTTTCAACTACAATAATAATCCATATTACACACCGACTTCATTTTCGGATATTACCAACCCGGCATATCATAACTTTGACCAACCTAGTGTGTCGGATTGGTCTTATCCGAATCAATATGACCCATACCCCCCATCTAATAACTATAATTTCCATAATGACTTCAACTCTTCACCGAGTCAGTGGGGATTCACCTCCCCCGAGCATAATTTCCAACCACCTTGCCCTCTTTCTCCTAGTCCACAATATTTTCAAGAGTCATACTCAGTTCCACCCGTCCAAAACAAGAAACCATCAATTTTGGAACGGAGTATGCGTGAGTCCAAACAACAATCACTAATCTGATGGACTCACAATTTCAATACCACTTCCAAAAAAACTCTTCATCTTTTCAACAAGACAATGAACCCATCAACTATGAAAAGATGCTAGAAGCCATGACTCATGCTCAAAATGCTAGAAATCGTGACATAGATATGATGGTCGAATCTCTACGTTCCCACCGTCCTGATGTCACTTACCATTCTGTTAGAGCCGATGAGTCATGTAGTTTTTGGAAATCAAGATTCTATTTCAGAACAACCTTTTGAACTTACCCAAACTCCAAATAAAATTGATAGTTTGGCAAGTTATCCCTTGCCTGAAATAGAACTTGAAGATGAATATGATCATGAACTAGAACTTAGTGATTCAATTTTATTTCCTGATTCAATAATGACTCCGGTATCTTCACCTGACTTCAATCTTTTCCCCGAGTCAACATTGGATCCTGTACCAATTCATAATGAAATTGAATCTCCCATTTTGAGGATCATATTAAAGTTGACCAATTATACAATTTTGAAGATCCTATTGACAAATTGGCAAGTTCTCAATTTTTGATATTGAACTCAATGAGATATGTGACCTAGATTCCCAAATCTGTGATCCAGTTCAATTTTCTGAATCAATATTGACTCCTGTTGTGTTACCAAACTTGAGTAATATTTTAGAGTCAGTTTTGATCCCTCCACCTATCATTCCTGAACTGGAATCACCCAAATTAGGTCACATCTCATTGTTAGAAAATACATGTGGACTAGAGTTTCAACTTCTTGACTTGGACCCGCTTCCTGAACCAATTTCGACTCCTGAACCTTTACTTGACTTAAGTCACCTTCCTGAGTCGGTATTAGTTCCTGTCCTTCCTGAGTCCAAGTCAATTGTTCTATCATTTCATACTCCATTCTGGGACGAGGTGGTTGACAAATTTGACTCCGAAATCAATTATGGAATTTGGAAATTAGATGGGGTCAAATATTTAATAAAAATCCTTAATGGATTTATCTTTTTAGTGGGTCATATTAAAGATAGTGCTGGTGGGTTCCTTCGAGACCCAAGAAAAGTTGATTGGGCCATGTTTCGTGGACCAATCAGACCACCACCGGAACCACCACCTTAAGGTAACATTTTCCTTCCCTTTCGTCTTTTTCATGCATCTATGCATTAATTTATACATTGAGGACAATGCATGAGATAGGTGTGGGGGAGGTCTAACATAACTTTTCTTTTTCTTAAAAAAAAAAAAATTAAAAAAAAAATTTTTCTTTACTTTTAAAAAACTTTTTGAAAAATAGAAACAATATTTTGACTTATTTTTGTAAGAAATTAAGTTAATTTTAAGGAATAGGAAAATCCAAATTAGGATTTCTTATACTTGGTCAAAATAAGATTATTTGTTTGATTTTTAGGGTTAGGAAGATAATTTGTCAAAGTAATTTAGTCTTGATCTTTACCTTGATGAAATATGCATACTTCATACACTTACACACTTAGGGTTAAAAAACAAAGATTCTTATGCCTTATAATATATATATATATATATATATATATATAATATAATATAATATATATATATAAATGAATAAGTCTAATTATTGATTAGCTAGGTGCTTTGGCCTAAGCAAGCCTTAGTATTTATGCGAAAGATAATTAGATAGAAAAAAAAAAAATGAATAAGTCTAATTATTGATTAGCTAGGTGCTTTGGCCTAAGCAAGCCTTAGTATTTATGCGAAAGATGATTAGATCCTCTGATTAAGCTGGGTGTCTGTGCCTAATAAAGCATGAGTATTCACGCCTAAAAGAGGTTCATATAATAAAATCCTTAGTTTTGTGGCCTTGTCTGCTCGAGTCCTTAAGTCCTAGGGGTGTCTTCTCACCTGGTTCCCTAAGACCGTCTGGTTTGGGAGTCATCGATTAAAGGCTCGTTACATGGGCAGATTAGAAAGCCTAAACTAAGGAATAATACCACCAAAAAACAAAAAAATATATATATAAATAATAAGGCATAAGAGTTGGCGTTAATGAACCCTTAGTCAAAATTTTCACAGTCACAAGGTGCATATGACTTAGGGTAAAGTAATAGACTAGATGAGAAGTACAATTTGACTCCTTACTTTGATTGATAACAAATTTTTGAATAGAGACTAAGTTTAGGAATGAAAAATTCGGTTTTCCTATAACTTATAGATTGCTTAGATCTTACAATCATATTTCAAATATTTTTCTCTTTCAAAATGCTTTTCGAAAATACTAACTCTTTTATTTCCCTTTCTTTATGGATTTTGTGGGTGCAATCCGCTGAAAACCCCTCACGAGACAAAACTCGTCCTCTAGGGGGAACCTAGAGGTTTAACGGCTTGTTGCACATGCTCAGTGCAATCGAGTGACCTGCGAAAGTGGTCTAATAATTGATTCAAGTTAGTCTAATGTTTTGCTCGAGGGCGAGCAAAAGATAAGTGTGGGGGTGTGATTTGTCACATACATTGCATTTATGTTGTCACTTTACCATACTTGTTTGCTAATAAATGATATTAATAAGTGTCTTTTTTCTTTGCTAAATGTAGGCCCAAATACTCAAAGGAATAAAAGAAGAACAAGCCCAAAAGCCCACTTTATTCTGAATTAATTCAGAATAAATTTGAAGTGAAGAAATCTGGGCTATATCTTGGCATATCAAGGGGTTGAGAAAAACTCTCCTTGAATCGAGGAATCGAAGCTAGAAAATCAAAAGTCGATTCAGTCAGCGGTTGAAGAAGCAACAAGTAAAACAGCAGGAGATACGAGCCCCACTTCAAACCAGGAGCCACCTCCCTCTTGATGTGGCCACCTGGCCACAAGATTGCCGCAAAAACGCGGCAATAGCCGCGTTTTTGCGGCAATCTTGGGGAGTTAGGGGGAGCGTTTGCTCCCCCGACCTCCCCGGGATCTTGGTGGTTGGGTTTTATGCCTATAAAAGGCCATATTGTGCACTGAAAATGGACGTCAAGGCAGATTAGGATTTAGCCTAGTTTTAATTCTTTGTAGTTTAGGTTTTTCTTTTCTTGTTATGTAATTTGGATGTAACTTAGGGTAGAAGAAGATTCATGTAAGTAAGAGAGAGAGGCTGAAGTTGAGAGTGACACCGACGATGTATCCTCCTCCTTTCTTTCATGGTTTCAGTAAGCAATAAAGGTAACATTTGTTTATGTTTGTATCTTTACTTTCCGTTTTGTTTTGCTTTCCTCTTCCTCCTTCTACTTTACCTTGGTTGTGTTTGATTGAGTGTACAAGTGAATTCCAAAGCAAGTAGAACTAAGCTACGTGAGAGCCAGCGATAGTTCATGAAGACGTTCTCCTCTTCCAAGCTCGCATCACTTCGTACTTCATATGCTTGACGATATAATGTGCACGGGGACCGAGCTCGAGCTTATGATCTATGCGTTGAACGCCTCCGAAGCAAAAAGGTAGAACTTGCAAAAAGGTTTCCAAGTAAGTCATCACTCAACCTCGGTAAGTATCTCTTTACTTTTCTTTACTTCTTTTCTTTTCTTTCTTAGTTTAGATCACCAACCACTTCTTTCAAATCGTTTTCATTCTTCTTTCCACTTCATTGTACATAGTCGTTTTTCTTGTTTTCTGATTTGTCCACCTTCTTCATCTCTCGCTTTCTTCTTAACTTTAACATAACTTTCTTTTTCTTTTGTTAACTTAAAAACAGAGAAGAACTATCGTTTTGTTTTCTTAACGATTTCAATAAAAAAAACCTGTAAAGCTTCCATCGCAAACCCTCCTTGTGGATCACGACCCGCATAGCCACTTGCTATAGCGGAAGAATTGAGCACTTGCACGTTTTTATTATAAGTTCTATAATCTCATATTTTTTGTGCAGGTTTAAGCCTCAATCACTCCTCCTGTGGGAGCGTCTTCTTTTGGCTGACGGGGGAATCAGGGTCAGCTGTCTAATTAAAGACGGCTGGTGCACGCCTGACTCGCAATGGCATCCAGAGAGCATCTGGATGAGCTGTTGACAGCAGCATGGAGAAGTGGCCTGATTGGCACTCCTTTTCCTTGTCAAATAATCCCTCAATCCGTGGGAGAGGGATTAAATAGACTAGCCTCGCGACGTGGAAGATGGGAGGAAGTCATGCGCTGTGCTGTCTGGACACAGGTTTCAGAAACGCGGCTGTCGCGTCGCGGCTGCGTCACGCGCGTCTGGCGTCTCTGTTGATATGAGACGCGACTTTCGCGTTGCTGTCTGCTGCGTTGGAGCAGAGAGACTTGGGAGAGAGTGGGCTGCTGGGCCCCACGCCTATGGCGCGTGCTTCCTGCGTTTGACGAGACGCAGAGGCTTCGCTTTGGCGTTTGGCAAGTTGGTCTTCAGAAGGCTCAACTTGGGGAGTCTCGCGTTTGGGTCGCCAAACGCGGATCTCTCGCACTGGACGAGGTGCGGGCAAGGCATCGGATCGTACGCTGCGTCCAACCCCAGTCAGAAAAATCAACGTTCCGACTGAGTGTTGACGCGCGCGTCTTCTCTGTCGACGCTCGGCATTCCGATTGCGCCGTGGAGGAAGAGAGAAGCCAACACTTCCTGGTTTGTAGAACCAGGGGTGTTTGCCACGCGGGTCTCCTGAGAGACGCTGACACGGCGTTCTGTGCGACACGGTCGATCGCACCGGTAGATGTGCCGGGGACCACGCGGGCCTTCAGAGAGGCGTTGGCGCGTGCGTTCTGCGCGACGCGGTTGATCGCAACAGAGGTGTCTGAGGTTACGCGGGCCTTCTGGGAGGCGTCGGCGCGTGAACCAAACTTGGCACAGTGGGCAGCAGGAGCACCCGACAGAGCCTCAGATTGGGGCTTCAGGGGGCTGTCCACTTGAGACCCTGCGGCAGACGCGGGTCTTTGGGCTCTTGGAGCCAGAAGAGAGGAACTCTTCATACTTCGCCTGGTCGAACTCGACGACGAGTGATTCGACCATTTTCCCCTTACGGAGAACGTCATCTTGCACCACGGTGTGCTCGTCAGTAACGAAGGTAGTCCCCAGCGGAGTCGCCATCTCTTGTATGCGCCGGAAAAAGAAAGAGGGAATTGCTGTAAATTTCTTTGAATCAGATGAAAGGATTACAACAAGACTTTTCCTTCCAGTTACAAGGGAGGGAGGATGTTGAAGCTTGAATCCCCCCTTTGTTTAATGCTGGGTTCTTCGTGTGGCGGTGGAGAGTGAATCTTGTTCTCCGTTGACCAGATGACCGTCCTGGACCGTCAGGGGTCTTCTCTTCGGTCGGTAGAAAGAGTAACTCAGCTCCGTCTACCAAAACTCTCAAAGAGGAGGTAGGCGAGAGCGGCTAGTACTCAGTAAGCTCGCTGAAGAGTCTCCTCCCTCTGTCTGTTGTTGAAGTCGTGCTTCTCTTGATGATCCTCTTGCCTGGATTCGATCGATCTTGATGATGCCTTGACCTTCTTAATTCTCGACCTTTCTAAAGCTTCGATCCCCTCTTCATAACAAACAAGGCTATTTATAGGGGTCTCAGGGGGTGAAGGTGCCTCCTGAAAACGCTCCCGAATGAGGGGCCACTACCCGCTACATGCGCGGTGACTGGCCCCGCAATCAGGGCAGTTGCAACTGAGACGCGGGCGTTGAGCCAAACGCGCCTTGAAGTTTGAGACGCGGGCGTCGAGCCAAACGCGCCCTGAAGTTGAGACGCGGGCGTCGGGCCGACGCGCCTTAATGCTGAGACGCGGGCTTCGGGCCTTCACGTCTGGACGCTGAGGCGCGGGCGTAGAGCCAACGCGTCTTAATGCTGAGACGCGGGCATCGATTCCTCGCGTCTAGAGCTTGAGACTCTGCTTCCTTAATGGCTTGTCTGTTGGTCATTTTTAGACAGCCTACAGTGCCGCGTTGGCTCTCTTGGTTGAATACATATGTTAGCAAATAATCCCAATCAATTTTGTACTCATGAAAACTAAATCATGATACCAATTGAAAATTAAATCATGGGAAAACATCAAGTAAGTTGAGTGTACAAGTGTTGTATATCATCATGAAAAGGAACAATCAAGCTCAATATAGAATTCATCAAAATATGAAACATAAGTGAATCATTAATGAAATCATCATAAAATATGAGAATCACAATCAAACATGGAAATCATCACAAATGATTTAAACTTCAAGGCATATGTATGTCATGTACAAACTAAGGTATACATACATATCCCAAACATGGAGAGTCCACAAAATAATATGCATAAACGCACGTGGCTCAAGGATGTATATGTATAAATGATAGTTTGGACAAAATAGACATATACATGAAGTCAACTAAATTATGTGAATACAAGTCAAATGCAAGAATCATCAAAACTAGACTATACTAATACATCAAATGAATACAAATGAGCGTTCAAGCACAACATCTATAAAGGGTATATTTGTAGCTCATTAGTTGCACAAGCATAAATTCTAGTCTTAATGAAAACAATCATTCAAGCATGTAGTCACACATGAAGCACAAAAATGAATCAACAATCAACATGATAAAATAATCATGATAATCAAAAATATGGAATATCAAACAATCACAAAAATCCATATGATTATTATGATAAGAACATGTGTATTAGATCTATGATTAACATGATAGCTAAAACAAAGGAGAACACAAAATATGGGTCCATATTAAACATGGGTGTCTCAAGAACTAATCATGTAAAGCATAATTCTAATAAACATGGTAATCATCATATTAATCATGAAACTATAAAACATGCTATGAAAGATGAAATGAAAGCATGTAAATACTAAATGGGAGTTTAGAGATGATACCAAAACCGATGAAGGTGCATCTCTAGTTCTCCAAACCATGGTGGTCCTCCCACCAATCTCCTTGAGAGTGAAGCATCCAAATGGTTCTCATTTAAGCTTGGAACGCATCCACCTCAAGGCACCACACTCTCACGTGATGCGAGAGCCTCCACCTACATCAAACATCAAAGGGGTGGATTTTGGTACCCATTTCCTTGTGGGTCCACGGGGGTTAGTATCTTTCCTAACCCAAACAAGATTAGTTGCTAAATTTTCAATATGTACTCTATCATAGCAAAATCTAGCAAGATGGCCTTTTCGACCACAATGTGTACATGTGTACACATGAGCATACGTGTTATGATTGTGTCCGTGATGAGCATGTGTATGCCGTGTTGGGTGTGCATGCATAGTTGGAGCTTGTTTCTTGCGAACCAAGGATTCCAACGAGTGTGGTTCATGACGCAATGGCTCAAAGTGGAGCCCAAACAATCAACACTTTTCTTCAAATTATTTATATCATTTTCTATGCTAGAAGATAAAGTGGAGCATGCAATAGAAGTGCTAGAGGTAGAAGCAATGCTAGCATGGCAACATGCAAATCAATATCATTTTGCAAAGATTCATTTTTAGACAAAACCAAATTTAATTCTTTAGTAATAGAATCAATTTTATTTTTCAAAGTACGGTTTTCTTTGAAAACACAATCCAATCTTGAGGATAAAATCTCATTGTGCTCCAAAATATCATCACAATCATTTTTGCCTTTTAAAACTTCAATTTCTTTTAAAGCAATGTCTAGTTGAGATCTTAGTGAGTCACATTCACTAGTAATCTCTTCCTTCTCTTGCAAACGGTTTCAAAAGTAGAGCATAAATCCTTCATTTCTTTTTGTAAATCAAAATGTTTTTCTTCAAAGAGTTATGTTTTTTCAAGAATTTTTCAAGCTTAGAAGCAAGTTCAACATTTAAATTTTGAACCTCAAAACATCCATGACAATAAGAGCTAGAGCTATCATGTATTTGAGAGTCCGATTTTACCTCATGGGAGTCATTCCCATATGCCATGAAACAAGGCTTTTCGGATACATCTCTCCTAGATCTCCTCATATTGTTGATGATCCTTGGAAGCTCCGAAGATGTCAAGACGCTCCACACTGCAAAAGCCGAGTTAAAACTATCAAAAACAAGTAAGAGATTATTATCAAAAGATGCTCTAAGTGTTTGAAGTGCAAGTGCATTGGCCTTCTTATGCTTACTAGTATTTGGGAGGGCTTCTATGGTGATGGCTTGATAAACTAGATGACCTAGTGTTTTTAAATATCTAGTCATGTTAACTTTCCAAGAGTCAAGTCTAGTATGGTCAAACATAGGAGGGCTAGCCATGAGAGCAAACTAGTATGAGTGCAAATGAGATGCAAATGAAGATTAGCAAACCAAGATCTTTTACTCCTAGGTAGTTAAACCAAATATCAGGAGCACTAGCTCTGATACCAATTGAAATCACCTAGAGGGGGGTGAATAGGTGATGATGCTAATCTATGGAACTAAATGCGGAATTTAATATCTAATTGCAAAACACTCAAGTGTGATCAACAAATGATGCACACACAACCAAGCCTAGCAAATATGAATGCACAATATGAATAGTAATGCAAGCAACAAAGTAAAGAGATAGAGATAGAGCCAATAGATCAAACGCAAACACCAAGATATGTTATCGAGGTTCGAGCACCCAGCTCTACATCCCCGCCATCCCCAGATGGATTCTAACAACTTCACTATCACACAGACAGTTACAAGAACCACAACCTCCACTTGAGGCAAAGGCACAAAGCCACACAAAGGAAAGGATTACAACTGAGTGGTTTACAACAACCACAAAACAAGCTCTTACTACTTGGTGGTTTCAAGCAACAACCACAAACAATCTCTTTTTCTCCCACACAAATCCTATAGACAAGATATTAGATTATAGCTCAAGTGAAAAAGAAAAACAAGGGATTTGAAAACCAGCAACTCAAAGAAACTCTTTGGGAAATAAGTGAAACCAAGATGAAGAACTTCAATTCAAAAGCTTTTCCTAAAAACCCTTTTCTTTGATTTTTCAAACCCTTATAAAAACTTCAAAAAGATTGTTCAAATTGAATCCAAAAACCTATTTTGATTGCAGCAAAAACACCAGAGAGATAGTAAATTTTAGCCCAAAAATTCTTAGAGAAAAACTCTCTCAAATGGGGTATTTATAGGCAATTACAAAAAATAGCCGTTTGACAGAACTTTTGCCAGAAATAGCCTTCCGGTCGACCGGGACGGTCGACCGCCCAACGGTCAAATTTTGACCCGTTGTGGCTACCCGTCGACCGCCTCGGTCGACCGATAATTCCTGAGAGCAAAACAGCTCTCCGTCGGTCGACCGCTTCGGTCGACCGGCTACAGAGTCAGCCAGTGTGCACGTATCCGTGCACGTCGGTCGACCGGAACGGTCGACTGGCTTCTTTGGTGCGGTCGACCGTACCGGTCGACCGGCCAAGCCTGGCAGACAAAAACAGGTCTGAAATCTGGGGAAAATTAATGTCAAATAAATTCTTATAAATTACTAAAAATTCCCAAAAATAGTTTCAGCATTTTGCATTGATATATATAAACATGTGATAAAAGTTTTGACTCAAATATCAAGCAATTAAAACTATTTTTGTATCTTATCATATTTATCAAAAACCAAAACTTGTATTTTCTAAAATTTAGATTTTGAATAGAAAATACATGTTGTCCAAAACCTATCTGAAATACAAAAATATGATATGTAAACACTTTGAAGCATGTTGTATATGAATGGAAATTCAATATACAAGAAACATATATATATCATGATTTTGTCATTAAGTCCAAAAATATGTTTTGTTGTAAATACCAAAACATAAAACCCATGGAATAGATTATCAAACAAAGTTTGTCTAAACAATTGAAGCATGCATGTATATAGAACAAATCATATATACACTAAACCATGTAAACTTATTTTGATATAAATCTATTCATGAAAACCAAGATCGGTTAAACCAAAAACCGAAAACCAATATTCAAAACGTGAAACATGTGTGTTGTGAACTTGAGCTTATCATACTATACTAATCTTTACAATTAGGATCTAAACACAAAACTAACTATGGTACCGAAGTCTTCTTGTAGAGCGCAATCTCCAAGTCGACTCGATCCAAAAACTCTTTGATCCACCGAGCAATTGCAATATAACATCTTTGATGCGCGGGCTCTTGAATCAACATGTGCAAGCTTCCAAATCATCTTGTTGAAGCTAAACACCAACTAATATCTTGATAAATGATCTGAAACTAAAATCACAAGATTATTAGTACATATAACTACATGAGTTAATCATCATCAAAACTAGAGTGGAAAGCCTTTGGGCCACAAACAAGGCCACAAAACTAAGGGGGGTTATTTTATTTTTTGTTCACCATTTTAGGTATGAATAATCATGCTTCCTGAGGCATAATTACCCAACTTCAATAAGTGATTTTTATTATCATAAATTTTTTTTAAAATATATACTTTTTATGCATTTTCAGTCTTTGTCTCAATCCCAAAAATTGTGTAAGTGTGGAGTGCATAAATCTAAGGCAAAAAATTCAAGATCAAATTATCTTTTCAATCTTACTTTCTTATCCTATAATTTAGACAAGATCTATTATTTTGACTTGGTTTAAAATTTCATAATTTTAGGTCTTCCTAATTCCTAAGATAATCTTAATTTTCTTAAAATAAAGCAAAACTATTTTTCTTGTTTCAAAAAGTTTTGTAAAAAGAAAAGAAAAAGAGTTTCTAATTTTTTTATTTTTATTTAAAAAGAAGTGTAAAAGAAAGAAAATGTAAAGCTAACTATGTCATAAACCCTCCCCCACACTTATCTCACGCATTGTCCTCAATGCATCGTGAATGTGTATAGACATGAAACAAATGGAGAGGAAAGGAAGATTACCTCATGGTGGTGGTTCCGGTGGTGGTCTGACTGGGCCAAGCGTTGCTACCCAATCAAGATATCGTGGAACTTGAAGGAACCCACTAATGACCTCTCTAACATGACCCAATAAAAGAATGATTGATTGAATGGTCTTATTGAAAATTTTATCCCCATCTAATTTCAAATTTTCAAAAATAATTATTGAGTCATTTTCTTCAACATTCTTGTCCAACAATGAAGTGTGATTTTGAGAGATGATTAATATGGACTCAAATGGAACAGGAACAAAATCGATACCAACTCGGGAAGTTGACTCAGATCAAGTCTAGAGTCAACAATGAGAGTCAAAATTTGGTTCAAAAATAGGGTCCAGACCAAAGAATTGATGTTCACACACTGCCCCCATTAATGAAGTGTGATCACAAGAGGTTGGTGATTCCATTTTACGGTGTACTGGTACAGGATTTAATGTTGACTCCGGAATAGAGAAAAAATCTGGTAAAGATACCGTGTCATTATTGAATCAAAAAGTGAAATGGAATTCCCAACAGGAGGTTAAGGATCACATTCAGGTTCGATTTCAATTCAGGGAAGGGATAACTTGCCAGAATGTCCAAGTGACTTTCGTAACTTGGAGTTTGGTCAAGTTCGAATGTGTGTTCTGAAATTGAATCTGGATTCCCAAAATGACATGATTCAAGGGTCCAATTAGTAGAGTTAGGATATAAGGATTGGTCAGTGGTTGACAAGAAAGATTTTTCCTCGCTCTCATTGATCAGATCGCTCATTATTGAGTCTAACCTACTGACAGACAGGGTACAGAATATTGAGTCTGAATCATGTCTTCCATACTTTTTGTAGTTAGTTTTTCTTGAAAAGATGATATGGAAGTCAATTTTGGAAATTGTGGTGAAATTGTGAGTCCATCAGATTTTGCGGTTGCTGCTCGGACTCACGCAGGGTTCCATACTCAAGTCCAGTATTGAAGTTTGTTCATTTTGAATAGGTGAGACTGGAAAAGGATAGGACTCTTGAAAATTTGGTTGAGATGAGGAGTCCAACATGTTTTGCATTCTATCACAAAAGACTTTCAAACGCTTTTCTAACTCAGATTCTTCTTCAATGGATGCTCTAGAAAAAGAATATGTGGAGTTTGATATGAGAAGGATTGTGAATTAAGCAAATTTTGCATTTGTTGTAAGGACTCTTCTATACTCCTTTCCAAATCAGATTTTTCTTCGGCTGGTGGAACAGGAAAAGGAGTATATGAACCAAATTTGGGAATGAACTTTGTGAAAATTGTGGACAAGGTGGTTGAAAGTTTGACTCGGCGGAGTTGAATCGCCATGGACTCTGTGAAGAGTAGAAATTATTTTGAAAATCTTGGTTATAGGATTGGATATGGGTCATATTGAGTCAGATAATCCCAACTCGGCATATATTGTTGGTTCAGTTGTACATAGCTGGGTTGGAGTTATCTGAGTCAAATGAGGTCAGAGTGAAATATGGATTCATATTTGGATTGAAAGAATTATTGTTGTTAAAATCATTTCACAATATACGAAAAAAAATAAATAAACAAACAATCAAACAAACAAAGAAAAAGAAAACAAGTCTATACTAGGGTTGACTCAGACCCAGACGACTCTTAACTGGTTAGACTGTCCATGGGGGGTCTATTGTTGGAAGCTGATTATGAGTTAATCGGCCAGGTAGGGGCAACATCAGTGGGAGGTATCCGTGCCGAAGCAACGGGCCTAATTATGCCAAACCACTATTCTTCGAGGTTTCGCCTCTCAATCCCCAACCTTAGACACCGATTTAGCAAGAGTCAAATTCTAACAATTTTCCCCTTAGGTCAATCTCCTAAATGAGTCCGAGATGTCCCTAGGGGCCAACGTCTAGCATTTTTATTAGGCTTGGGTTGTGTGAGTGGGGAGGTGATTTTTGGGCTAAGGGAGGGTAATAACTCCCCACCTTATGTTGTATTGGGTATTGCCCTTAAGTTAAATTTGTGCAAGTGTGCAATATAGATAAGCATGAACACAAAAAAGCGAGTAAATCACTGAAGTGTTTGTCCTATACTATATGCAATGCCATATGTACACCTCCTATCACAACAACATAGAATAAATACAGTATATTGGAATGAAAATTGACACGTGCCTAGATGCAAATGTCTAAACCGTTTTAAAGCATCCAATTTCTGTATTTTACTTCTTAAAATTATTTACAGTGTACAAGTAATATAAAAAAAAATTAGCAGCAGAGTATATGAATGTACAAGAAGTTACCCGACCACACTTGAGCAAGTGTGGACTTCTGCAATGCTAAAATTTAACCTGCACACAAAAAAACAAAGAAGAAAAGTTAACAAACTTGTGAAATCAAACCGTTCCCAACCCCGGCAACGCGCCAAAATTTGATCGGGGGAAAACCGCGCACAAAAAGTGTATGTTTTGAAAGTTAAGATTTAAAGTGTGTGCTTTGGCTTCCTCGATACTTCCGTTATAGCATAGAGGCTAAAACGAGTCGAATCCACAAGGACGGGAGGCGATAAAAGCTTACACGGTATGTTCACGTGTATGTTAACGATTCTTCAAAGTTTTAAAGAATGAAATGAAAAGAAAAGAAAGAATGAAAAGAGAGGTACGGTGAAATACGAAGAAGTGGGAAACATAGAAAAGCATTTGTTTGTGATTTTTGTATGTCTAAAATAAAGTGAAAAAGAAAGAAAACCCATGGCTACTAACTACTAATGACTCCACCAACATGCTAACCTCTTAGTGATAGTTGCCTCACATGTATCATTGGCCATCACTAGTCCTTGGTTCAAGAGCTATTCAAAGCATGACCCATCGCAACCCAACTCTACAAAACAAGTTCAAGCGACACTTAAACCATCAAACTAAAAGTAAGCATGGAGTAAAATAATGTTAGCATGTTAGTGGTTAGGAAGTTAGAGTTAAATCCATCATCATGAGCCATCAATTGCTCTTGCAAGAACAAGGCCAAGTAGAGGCTATTAGATTCATGTAGATTATCATAAAAGAAGTTAGACTAGTTAGTGTTAGTAGTTAGTGCCATGAGAGAAAAGATTAGCTATACATGTAAAAGAGATTAGAGAGAAAGAAAACATAGAGAGTAAAGAGAGCACCTTCATAGATTGTCACCATCTATTACAAGCACTCTTGCATTCCAAGCATGTATCACTCTCTCTCCCTATACAAGATCTACAAAATGGAAAATACAATGGAGGAGAAGAACTAACCTAAACTAAACTACCCTAAATTACAA